>CM033404.1:10589960-10757027 GCA_019426215.1 Buddleja alternifolia
GCAAAACAGCTTCCGACACTAGGGTGATACTCTTGTCACTAGATTCTATGAAATCCAGAGAGAACTGAAAATATGTTTTGTAGAGCTTTTTAAGTTGGCACATTTTTGGTTAGATAAATGAATTAATTCGATGAAGAGATTCATTAGTTGCTAAATTATCTCTGGTTATGGGGCTATTTAAAAACCTAAACGAATGACGAGATTCATTGATTACTAAAATTATCTCTGGTTATGAGGTAATTTAAAAACCTACACGTGGTAGTAGCGTACATGACATGCATTTTTCGAAGTTACATTACTAGTGTTCGTGATATATGTGACTAAATAATTAAAATGTGAATATCGTATGTTTATAGTCAAACATAGTGAAGATACTCACTGTGTGAACTTTTCTATAACGACGATCGTCATTCCCTCCCCTACAAATTAATAAATAAATATGACGTAAGTAATGTACATACAAAACAAGTAGCGAATCATGTACTAAGTATCAAAAGACATACTACAAATAACATACAAATTCAAGTAATCTTTTCATGCCCTCAAACTCAAATGTTGATATCGCTATGTGCATCCTAAAAGTAAAACAATAGAAACTTATCTTTTCTGAGTGAAATTTAACACAACAGTTGTCAACAATATCTCTGTCTTATTTTCCCTTCATTCTTTAACTTACATCTGCCTTGAATTCTTCACCGTCAAAAACTTCTTCTGACAATATAAAAGAGATGATCGAGAATCATAGACGGTTGCAAACTAATATTACACCTTATATGTGAATTTCTGCTAAATTACTATGACCATGAATGCATGAAATTTAACCACATATTAAACATAGAGATTGCATAACAGCATCTCCAACAAAGGGAGGTTTTCACTAAATAGCATTTCCTATGAAGAAGAGCTACTTTATCTAAAATCATAGATAGATAAAGTAGAGCTAACTCTGATCAAATTTAGAATATTGAGCCAACTCGGATAATTTTTTGCACAGAAAGAATGCAGAAATGGATAAATTAAGTTCATTATATAAACTCGATATCAAATTTGCAAACATCGAGAGATATATATAACCACTGTGAATCTTTTGGAATAGAAATCTTTTTACAGTCAAGTACAATTCATACGTCGTGCACTCTCCAAAAACAAGAATTGTTATTATGAGCCTCATTTTTTCAGTGCCCAAGAAACTTCTAATAGATTAAACTTTTTAGTATCAAATACCAAACATAAAATTTTTGACCCATTAAAAAGAAAGAAAATGTTCAAATTATGGACAAACTCAAGGTCAAATCCTCAACCACAGATTTCAAATAGAGAGAAGAAAGAAAAAAAAGGATAGGACTCGATCCTTTTGGAATTAATTGGGAAGTAACATAAACATTAGAAAAAAATATAATTGATTAAGTAGCTAACCTCTAGAAAAGATCTACAATAATATGCCATAAGTCTGTAATAGAGTCATTAAAATTTGAATCCATAATATGGTTCAAAAATTCAAACAATCTTCATTTTGGATTTTCATTTTAACAACTATAGAAATAAATTAAGTGAATACAAAATAAGATAACGATAAATAACTTTAAACATTTAATTTATCATTTTGAAATAAATGCTATCGTCATCTAATTGAACGTCAAAATAATACACATTGTGTTGTCCCACCAGAAAATCAAAAGAAGAAACAAGGTTATGAAAGTCAGATTTGAAATTCAAGTACAGATTTATACAGCATTTAATTTGGTCCAATCTCTTTTAACCAGTAAGGAAAGTAATATGCCAATATTGAAAGTAATATAACTCACTTTAGTATGTGTACACAATGCCCTCAACAGTATCTCAACAATTTAATTAACATAATTTTGACCATCATTATAAATGTTAATTTGATTCAATCACACTCATCATGCTTTAATTATATTTATAACATGATAACCTCAATCTTAAATATGAAATACCTAGTAAAAAAAGAGAGAATTTGCACATGAAATATGTAAATTGACTAATCTTGTGAAGGTATCATAAGCCATTTAAGCTTACTAATTATCAAATGTCTCTTCAGCATGGTATTCTATTCAGATAATGATGTTGCAAGTCTAAGCCTCTATTTCCAATCTGTACATACACAATCTGCACATAGGATAGAGAGGACTTTATTACCTACCATAAATGTTATTTTTCAATCGATATATAAACCCCCCCCCCCTGGTTTGTTTCTGTACAGCAATATCAAAATCCAAAACATTTTTGTTCAAAACCAAAAGTCCCTTCTCTATTAAAAAATTTTCTTGGCTATTGAAATGGAGACGACTTACAGCATCCACGGTGCAAGTGTTCAAATGGTTGTGATGTACAAAGAATGTCTTCACAACCATGCGGCACAAACCATGGGCCATTTCCTTGATGGCTGTGGTTTATTCGAGGCCAGTGGCCCAAATGGGACCCCTGAGGCTATGGTATGCGCTGCATGCCATTGCCACCGCAATTTCCATAGGAGAGTGGAGGTGGAGCTCCCTCAAACCATTCCTCCTCCACTCTCACAGCCACAACTTACTGCTGCACCAGGCCCCAGAATTCCCGATCCACACCCACAGCCATATACTAATCAACAACCATCCACCAGCCATCAACCTACTAATGCACCAAGCCCTGTAATATTAGGGCAAGCAATTGAGGCACAAGGCATGCCAATCAGAAGTACATCTTTACCTAATTCTCCATTCCGGTTTTCTGGAGTACAAATTCAGGAAGCTAGTGAAAGGCAGGTCATGGAGAGAAGTGCAGAAGTGCCTAGGAAAAGGCTATCTCGAGAGCAAACGGAAAGACTTAAAGCTATCTCAGAGAGCAACAACTGGAAGTTGTTCCGTCACTACTCAAAAGAAGAGATTGCTGGAGTATGCTCTGAGGTTGGAATTACTAGAATGGCCCTTAAAAATTGGATAAACAACCAAAGGAATAAAAGACAATCTGCTAATGCCGCCACTAGTAAAATTCAAGTATAATCATACTCCAGCATTGGAATTTGATCTTAAAAAGTTAGTATTAGGGTTTGTTTTCTTTTGACCTTCAAAAAGAGTCAATAGTTTTGAGTTTCCTATTTAAGTAATATTATAGGTTATGTTTAAGTTAGGTTTAAGTGACTGATTGTGTATCATTTTTCAGCTGTTTATCATGATTCTAGTCATTATCATCATGTAACTGAAAATTAGGATATATGTTTGCACTAAGGTTGTCAATTTATCTTATTGTATTCAATTTCATATTCACAGATTGCTTTTGTTTCCTGTGTTCAACCTATAGATTGTTTCTTCATTCTCACATTCTTAAACTCAAGTTAAATTAGATAACAATAAAATATCACTTATATTACCATGACCAAGCAAATTATGCTTTTTGGATAGCTGGGGACAACCAACTATCAAGGCTTCTCCAACAACAAACTTATTCAGAAAAAACTGCTAAAAATACTTCGGATCAAAATGAAAATAGTAATGCATTTTTGTCAAAAAAAATTCAAAAATCCACTAAAGACCTACAACCAAAATTTGGAAAAGAAGCTTACTAAGGTAGATGTAACAGAAAAACGAAAAAACATCCTAGTAGCTACCCTACTCTCTAATTTCTAAAGACAGTGCAATTTCTTTCCATTTGAGGCACCAATCAGATTTATTTTAGATTCTCAGATCACTCTTAGCATCTTCTCTCTCCTTAAGGTCACATATTATACTACACACTACTCAACTCCTCCCTTTATGACACGCTTGTCATATATATTACGTATGTGTGTGTGTATATATCATATATAATCCAACTCTTTATAAGTTTATAATTTTATCTATACTGAAAGATTTAGTTGAGCACTTCATTCCATTTGTCATCCAGATCATGTAGATCTTGGCCACCAAATCGCAGCTTCACTGAAACATCGATGAGAGACCACTCTCTATGGCCGACAGGCTGCCTACCAAATTTGACTAACCTCTTATTTAAGCTATATTTAGGTTTTTCGTACTAAATATTTTACTGAGTATCACACTTGTATTGATTATATAAGATTCTCAGACTACTGTTTAACATAGTTCAACAAGTTATTACGTTTCTTCTCAAAAATGGTCTGGGGGTTCATATTAGAGTTTTTGTAGCTTTGCATGAATCTCAAAAATGGTTTAAGGCGCACATTGGTGTGAGCATGAAAAGTTCATAACCAATAGACCAAAAGATTATAAAACCAGGTATTAAACTCCAGTAACATCAAAATCATATTTACCTAGCTAGAAGCGAGAGAACAAGATAAGCTAGTTAAGACCACAATATTTATAGCTAAATGCTAATGCTATATGTGCTCAGCAAAAATATCTGATGCAATCACATTAATATTATACGATAATACAGATGACGACACATGTCCTACAAATGTCATAATAATTATGAAATCCATTTATATGCTTGAAGAAATCGATTTTTTGCAAACTCAAACTTACAAACAGAAAGGGTTACTTCTACTAGAGTGCAAACGGAAAATAAAAAAGGAAAAAAGTATATTTACCAGATAACAAAACAACGCAAGTCCGCAGAAGAAGTCACCAATACAAGGGGTGGTATTGGCAAAAGATAAGATCCAAATTTCTTCAACCATATCAGGTGAACAACAAACTTCTAAGAAATCTGCAGGGTATCATGGATAAGGAATAAGGAGGCGTTAAAGTTATAGTTGTTTCTTCCCCTAATGATAGTCAACTTCGCCTTTGTATGAGAATACAGTTTACATCTAATCCTGGCATAGATTTAAAAAATGGATGGTTATGAAAGGACTAAAGAATTCATTTTGTAAAATGATTGAAGCACAGAAACAACAGTTTACTTTCAGAAGAAATGCCTAAGCGGCTATGAGAATTACAAGAGCAATTAAGATTTTCCTAGTCGATAAAGTATAAACCCATCAATAGAGAGAAAAATTACACTTCCGCAACAAAAGCACCAAATAGACAATAGCATCAAGACAAGCAACAACAATGCAGCACCAGAAGTCATTACATCTTCAGTAGAACAGCATGTTAATTTCAACTATTCCAGGAAAACTACAGAAAGTTAAATATTATGCTTAGAATTAAAAGAGTAACTCTTTCAACCAAGGTCCAAAAATAATGAGGCCCACGAAAACCATCAACCAGCATCCGTCCAAATCTAGAATAGTAGTTGACTCCCATGAAATTATCAGTGTTCAATAGGAAAGCAGTCATGTTAGGATACACCCATTGTCTTATAATCATAAAGTCTTCTTGGACTATGGAGTCATCTTCAGAGACTGCTTCCAAAGCACATAATAATGCATTAAGTCTGTTTCGTTTCTATACCAGATGTTACAAGATCAATAATACAGGGTCGAGAATGAAAATGTATGTGTAGAAACAATTTCATGCAAACTCTAGTATCCACGAGTAACTTTTATGTTGCATGGCATATTGAAGACAAATAAATCTATAAAATTATGTAGCATGCCTCCTAAGTAGAAATATTTTGAGATTGTTGGAAGTAAGAGTTCAGAGATATGATTTCAATTAGTTCAAATACTAAGGCTTTGTTTGTTTGTTTTTGTTTTTGAGTTAAAATCCTGAAAAGGTTCTCGGGGAATGAGTACTATGGGCATTCGTGTGAAAATCATGTGATGTTTAAAATTGTATTGTGTTTGTATATATTTTTAGAAAATAGATGGAATTTGTGAAATGTGTCAAATCAATAATGATAGGTTGATATATGATGCGTTAAATGATTGATTTAGTTATTTATATAATGATTTGTGAATAAAGAAATAACAAGATATGAATTTAATATTGTAAAGTATGAAAAAGGAAGAAAAATAATAATTGGAGTTTTGATTGATGATTGTGTGAAAAAATGGATGTGGTGATTGATAGGTATTTATATAGTAAAATGGGGAAAGTGAAGTTGAAAAAAGGTGTATTTGGGTGAAAATAGTTTGTAGTGTGGATTCTTAGGGCAAATCGAGCAGAAATGGGATTTGAAAACATAAACAAACAAGACCTAAGTGAAAACTGTCTTGTATATGTTTAATAATCTTGATGGTGGTTGATGAAGAGGTTATTCCAGGGCAATAGATTACTAGCACATTTTACTCAAAGCGTCCCCTGCATTTCCCTATCCCATGACATGATTAAAGATATCCAGGAAAAAAGTGAAAAATAAGTTCAAAATCAACCAGAGGAAAAGGCAAGTCCAAGAAAGTACTTCATACCAGAAAAGGTTCGATATTTTGATTCAACAATTACTAAGAAAGTATACTTTAATAAGTGATGGTGTTAACGAGACTAATAAAAGCTTAATATGAGATGATCGATCATATACAATGTAAAACAAAAATGTTCCGCTACATAATAAAATTCTTAAGAAAGGACTCGTCCGACATACGTGACACGATTTTTTCAAACTCAAACTGGATACAGATGCAGGTACAAAACATAAGAGGATAAACTGATTTTCTATGTTGCAAAAAGAAAATCTTTAGATTTATAAAAATATCATTCTAGATTTTTAGGCTTTCCCAAAACTCGAGCCTTACTCTGGCATGCTAAGGAAGACGCGGATACTTGGGAGCTCAAATAAGTACTTGGTATTTTCAGTAATTTATGCTGTTGTTGCTTCATAAATTAAACCAGATTTGGAATTCTAGTAATTTAGTTAACTCAATAGTACTTTAGTAACTCCATATCCACGTGTGTGACTAAAGTTAAAAGATGTTATTTTTAAGTTCCTTATTCAGTTGAAGTCAATTATAAAGTTATTAGTCGATAAAGAATAAACCCTATGAATAGAGTGAGAATAATACACTTTTGCAGAAAAGAAGCAGAATAGACAACACCATAACAACAGTGCTGAACCAGAAGCATCACAGCGTCAATAGAGCAGCATGTTGACTGCAACTTCTCCAAACAAACTACAGAATGTTAAATATCTACGCTTAGAATAAAAAGACTAACCCTATCAACCAAGATTTCATGAATAATCCAGATCGATCAGCACCGGTCCAAGCCTAGAATAGTAGTTTAACTCTAAGAAATTATCAGTGTTCAACAGGAAAGCAGTCATGTTAGGATCCATTGTCTAATAACATAGATTCTTCTTAGATATGGAGTTATCTTCAAAGAAAATCCTGCTTCCAGAGCACAAAATAATGCTTTAAGTCAGTTTTTTACGGTACTAGACGTGACAAGATCAAGAACATAGAGTCGAAAGTGACAATGCATGTGTAGAAACAATTTAATGCAAATTCTATTTTTCACGAGTAACTTGTATGTTGTATGGCATTGTGAAGACACATAAATCTATAAAAGTATGTAACATGCCTCTTAAGTAAAATACATTTTGAGATTTTTGGAAATAGGAGTTTTTAGAAATGGCTTTCAATTAGTTTGACTACGAAATGAGAACTTACTTGTAAGTTGTAACTATGTGTAATAATATTAATGGTGGTTGTTGAAATGAAGAGTCTATTCAAGGGCAGGAGATTACTAGCAGGTTTTACTCAACTAGCCTCCCCTGCATTTTCCTATTCTATGTTCGTTGGCTTACAACATCCCAACTCACTTCCCATGACATGGATTAAGGATGTCAGAAAATAGTGACAACTAGTTCGAAATCAACCAAAGGAAAGGGCAAGTCCTAGAAAATAATTCGTACCAGAAAAGTTCAATATTTTAATTCAACAATTACTAAGAAAATATACTCTATAAGCTTGTTATTAATTAAATGGGTATTGCACAATCGACAAACATTGATGATGTTAACAAGATTAATGAAAGCTTAATTCATATGATCAATCATATACAATGTTAAACTAAAATGATTCGCAACATATGAAAATTCTAAAGAAAGGGCTCGTCCAACATACGTCACAAGATTTTTTTCAAAATCGATACTGGATACATATTGCATGTATAAAAGATAAAAGGATAAATCATTTTCCTATTTTGCAAAGAGAATATATTTCGATTTATAGAAGTATCATTCTAGATTTTTAGGCTTTTCAAAAACTAGAGCTTTACTCTTGTGTGCACAGGTAACTGAAGGTAGGGATCATCTATTTTTTCAATGTGAATTTGCAAGGGAGGTGATGGTACGGTGCTGGAGCAAAATGCATCTTACATGTAGAAAAGTCAATTGGCAAGAGTATGTGAATTGGGGGCTGAATAATTGTAAAGGGCAGACACTGTTAAGCCGAAAAAAGAGGGCTCTAAATGCTGCCTTTATATACTGTGTGTGGCAAGAAAGGAATAGTACGCTTTTTGGTCTAGGTAGAAGTACAGTCTCTAGCATAGTGGATAGAATATGGAGGAGTGTGCAATGTAAATTTGAGAAAATTTCATACCCAGGTATGCCTGGAGTAGATGTATATGTTTGATTTTGATATATAATACACTTACCGGTTCCAAAAAAAAAACTCGAGCTTTAATTTGGCATGCTAAGGAAGACGCAGTTACTTGGCAGCTCAAATAAGTATTTGGTATTTTCTGATCAGTAGTTTTATGTTGTTGTTGCTTCATTAATTTAAACCAGATTTGGACTTCTAGTTATTTAGTTAACTCAAAAGTACTTTAGTAACTCCATATCCACGTATGTGACTAAAATCAAAAGATGTTATTTTGAGTTCCTTGTTTGGTTGAACTCTCATTATGAATTATTAGTTAAGCTTTTAACCAGATTAGCAATATGTTTTTTTATTACATTCTAATTCTCAAGCAGTGAAATCAAATCTTTATGATTTGCAGAAATCAAATCGGTGAAATAGCATGATATAATGAATCGAGAGATGGTTTTTGATGGTAGGAGTAGCTGTAAAGATTTTTCTCATATTTTAGAAAGAAGAATGCAGTCAAATAGTAGCTTCCACTCCTTCTCTACTTTATGTGAACCATAGTGACTGACACTATGACATCTAATCAAATCTTACAACATGCTAGACTCATAACTATAAATGTCTCTCCTTTTTACCAACTTAAATTAGATTACGATCATCAATATGATATCAAGCGAGGCTTGTAAATAGTGATGTCACGTTACTATCCCTTGTCGTGATCATGAATATATGAGTTGATTGACTAAGAACTCAAAGGAATATGGAAAAAAAACTGAAGTAAGCAAACTTGAAGTATGATGCATGTCTTCTAATAACTTCCCTACGAGTTTCCAAATGCTAAAACCTATATAACTGAAATTACATCAGCTCATTGCTACCAAGATATTTATGCACAACCTATCCAGAGATCTAATTTAACAACCTTTCAAATGCCAGAATTCTAAGTTATTACTCGTGTTGGTAATCACATTCATGAACAGTTATCTTCATTTTGAAGAAACCTTAGGCTCGTATGGTATTATTTTTATTTCAAATCTCCTTTCTAAAGTTGAAAATGGTTGAAAAATTGAGTTTTCAAATGCATATTGGTTTTTGTGTTAGAAATGAGAGTATGTTTGGATGGATTTGATTTTGTTTGAATTTTTATACGAAAAAACGTGCTAAGAATGAAAATATGTTTGGATTAATATTTTTTGAGATGGGTAGAATAACAAATGATAATATTGATTTGACTGATTTTGACATAAAGTAAAATTGATGTTTAGTAAGTGATGTTGATAAATGTGTAAGTAGTATAATTGTTGGGATTTACTTTGTAGTCTTGTGAATGGAGCAAGGCAATTTCAAGTAAAAAGAAACATAAAAAAGCAAAAGGTAAGTGACAAGCCTATACTATAGGATTTGGGGTGTTAAAACAAGGTTTGTTCTCAATTTTTTATGATTTAGATTCTCAAAATTCTGAAAATTGAGAACCCAAAATATGAGAGAAATTGCATGGCCCCAACATGATTTGGGCTTTCAAAAGATTTGAGAATTGAGATTTAGAAATGAAAATGAAGACATACAAGCCCTTAATTTCCTACTCCAGACAAATAAATAATACGCATCATTGCTCATTTTTAAATACTTGACAAAGAAAGCTTAACATTTATAGTTTCAAATAATCAGAGTTAAAGCGAAAATTAAAGTTTGGGGCTGACTTGTATCATTGAATCGATTTTCTTTTGTAAACGCTATATAATAAATTTTAGTTATAAGTAACACATTTTTCAAATATTACCTTCAGAATATACCCAATATTTTTATGCAGAAATCATATAAGTTGATAGGGAAATTGAATGCAGCCAACTTGGGTACTTTTGGCAAGGTTGTAATGAAATAGATTCTGACTAGTAAGACCTCTTCTACTTTCAAAAAGTTGGGCACTCGAGTGTGTAAAGAAACAGATTTTTCACTTTCACAGGCGAGTTAAGATTGATCTTGATAAAGCATGTTATGCGTAGATAAAACAAATGAAAGAAGAACTTCATAATCTAATATCTTACGAAATTGAGTGGAGAGGGAACTTGCAGAACATATCCCATGAAAAACAGCTTCCGACACTAAGGTGATACTCTTGTCACTAGATTCTATGGAATCCAGAGAGAACTGGAGCTATATCTCGTTAAGCTTTTTGAGTTGGCACATTTTTGGTTAGATAAATGAATAAATTGAAGAGATTCACTATTTACTAAATTATCTCTGGTAATGGGGGTATTTGAAAACCTAAATGAATGAAGAGATTCATTAATTACTAAATCTATCTCTGGTTATGAGACAATTTAAAAACCTACACGTGCTAGTAACGTACATGCATTTATCTTTGAAGTTACATTACTAGTGTCTGTGAAATATGTGACTAAATAATTAAATGTGAATATCATATGTTAATAGTCAAATATACTTAAACACACTCACCGTGTGAACTTTTCTCTAACGACGACCACCATTCCCTCACCTACAAATTAATAAATAAATATGGCGTAAGTAATGTATATACAAAACAAGTAGCAAATCATGTACCAAGTATCAAAACATATACCTCAAATAACATATGTATTTCAGTAATCTTTTCATGCCATCAAACTCAAATTCTGACATCGCTATGTGCATCCTAAAAGTAAAACAATAGGAACTTACCTTTTTCCAAGTGAGATTTAACACAACAGTTGTCAACGATATCTCTGTCTTATTTTCCCTTCGTTCTTTAAGATTCAATTTCCCCAGCGACAACAAATCCATAGCAACTAAAAGCCCCACCCTGGACAGCGTTTTTAGCTCGCGCTGGACATAAGGTCATAAACATTATTAGTATATCATAGAATAGGTTAGATGGTAACATAATTAGTAACAGCAGATTGCAAGGGAGAGAAACAGAGGCTGTTTTCAGCCTCTATTTCTTCCTTTGTAAATGGTAAGTAACAGAGGCTAAAATATAAAATCAACATATGAATTGAGAGTTAACAATTAATCCATTTACGATTTAACAACTAATTAACAAGAAATGAAATAAGAATTAACAATAAGTAACTCATTCGATTAAACTAATGTTAAGTCAAACACAAGTTAAACATCAAATTAGCACAACATACTTGGGCGAAGAGTGATTTAAAAGAGTTGAAGCAAAAGGGTTTGGAAACAATTAGAGAAGAAAACACACTTGGGCGTGTGTTTTTGAATTTGTGAAACTTAGGCTATGTTTGGTTATGTTTTCAAGTCATATTTGGTCCAAAATTCCCGCAAAACAATGTTTGTTTCACACAATATTTCATCAAAAATACACAATTTTTTTCATCCAAAAAAACATAATCATTATTTTTCATGTTTCTCACTTTGTCCCCTATCTCATTCTCTCTCCTCTATTTTTTATACAAAAATTTTCTCTCTCATCTTAATATCCACTATCTCTTTCTCCTCTCTCTATCCCCCTCTCCTCTTTCTCTCTCTCTCCTCACTCTCTCTCTTCTCTCTCCTCACTCTTTCTCTTCTCTTTGACCGTGTTTCTTCTCTTCTTTTTTTTATAATATTTTGTCATATCTTTGACCGTGTACCATTAAACTTTAAAATAGAAAAAAATTTGTTTGTTTGTAATTCTATCATGAAAAATAGTATTGATAAAACATAAATTAAAATTTGTGGAGTTTTCTAAAGTAAAACTTTCAAATTTTGTTTTTCAAATTAGTTACAGTGAAAGTATTTGAATTTATATATATCTATATTTATATACATATATATGTTATTTGTATATATTATTTTAAAGTTTTACTTATTTTTTATGTGTGTGGCTGTGTATAATTAATCTCATTGCTAAATTTGTGATTTGATTGTGTGTGTGGATCGAGAAATGCATGTGTGTTACGCATATTTATATGTGTGTTTTCTTAATGTATATTATGTGGAAAAAAAAGTCTTGGGACGGTCAAAGGCAATTTGACCACGATCAACTCGGGTTTGACCGAGTCAACCGCTTGGTCAACTCGGATTTGACCCCGTAAATAGTGACTTGAAGCAAGGGTTTCTTATTTCGTGGTTTTGGTTTGAATTTGATAATTGACTTGCAGTAGAAGTGACCTAAGAATAGAATTGTATTTTAATAATTTTTAAAATAAATTACTTATTAATATTTTTTTATAAATTAATTAAAAAAAAAGGAAAAAAAAGAAAAAAGAAGAGGAGGGAGGGGAGACTGTTCATCGTCTTCCCCAATCTCCCCCAACCCCCCTCACACCCCTTTCCCACGCGCGCGCACACACACACACAAAGAGTTTGAGCGCGCGCACACACACACAAACACACACACACAAAGAGTTTGAGCGCGCGCACACACACACAAACACACACCCAATCACACACACACACTATTACACGCACACACAATTACACACCCAGTCACACACGCACATTGTTACACGCACTCTCACACACGCTGATACATATATATATATATATGAATATATATACTTTTCTTTTAATTATATAACTATTATTAACACTATTACTTATATATATATGTGTGTATATATATATATACTTTTCTTTTAATTTTATATAAACTACTATTACTACTATTACACATATATATATGTACACTAATATATATATATATACACACACTACTATTACTTACATATATACATATATATTTATCTATATAATAATTATTTCAATCTCAATATTATATTATAATTTTTAATTATTGACAGACAAAAACTTACATGATTTGACAGCTACAGTAATTTATGTTCCCTCTAAAAACAAAACCAAACACTATCTCACCAAAAAATCACTCAAAAACCAACTCCCAAAACATAACCAAACATTATCCCATCAAAATTGCACGTGTCCCCATTAAATTTTCACCAATAATTCTCACCAAAATACCATCCCAAAACATAACCAAACATAACCTTAGTTTCTGCTAGTGGCCCCCCTCTCTAGTCTCTGTCGTGCGTGTTTGTGTAAAATAAGTTAAGTAAAAAAAAATGTTTAAATAATCGGGTACTCAATGGGTAATTCGGGTGGGGATACCCGACAAATTCTGCTAGTGGCCCCCTCTCTAGTCTCTGCCGTGCGTGTTTGTGTAAAATAAGTTAAGTAAAAAAAAATGTTTAAATAATCGGGTACTCAATGGGTAATTCGGGTGGGGATACCCGACCCGAAACTATAGGCTATGTTTGGTTATGTTTTGGGATGGTATTTTGGTAAGAATTATTGGTGAGAAATTTATGGGGACACGTGCAATTTTGATGGGATAATGTTTGGTTATGTTTTGGGAGTTGGTTTTTGAGTGATTTTTTGGTGAGATAGTGTTTGGTTTTGTTTTCAGAGGGAACATAAATTACTGTAGCTGTCAAATCATGTAAGTTTTTGTCTGTCAATAATTAAAAGTTATAATATAATATTGAGATTGTAATAATTATTATATATATATATATGTATATATGTACAAATATATATGTATATATTTAGGTAATAGTAGTATATATAATATTGAAATTGTAATAATTATTATAGAGATAAATATATATGTATACATGTAAGCAATAGTAGTGTATATATATATATACACGTAATAGTAGTTGATATATATACTTAAAAGAAAAGTTTATATATATTCATATATATATATGTATCTATATGTATATATGTATGTATCTATATGCATATATGTATGTTTATGTTAGAAATTGCTTGTGTGTATATTATTTAACAGATTCATTATCCATATATATATATATATAGAATATTATTGATGTAAAAGATGCATAAGTATGATAATTAAAGTTAACCAAAATTTTATTGTAAGTTTCCAAATATTTTTATAAATTTCCATGATTTCTTTAAAATAAAAATCGAAATTTTGAATATCCCCAAAATTTCTATCGAAATTTTCGTAAATTTACTACACTGATATTTTACGACCTTGGATATGCCTATATATATATAGATATATATATATATATATATTTTTTGATGTCCCATCTAAATTATTAAATAATTGTAATTTTGAAATTTGTCTGGATGGCCACAACATAATTAAAATTATGGTGATTTTCTCATTTTCGCTTTTTGATAATTTCTATTTCTCGTTATTTTTTTCTGGGAAATGATTAGCTGCAACTAAAGTAATTCTCGAATTAAGAGCAAAAATACTAATTAGTGACATAAATAAACAATTTCTTGCTGTAAATATGAAATTACAACCGACAAAGTAATGAATAATTAATCTACTTATTCATCTCAAGCCCACTATTTGTACAAAGTAATGAATAATCAATTAAATATTCACTCCATTTGGCAGTAGAGAGACGGAGAGGAAATAGAGAGTTAGTGAGAGAGAGAGAGTGGACAAATCTAGAGAGAGAAAGAGAGATAGAGAGAGAGGGGAGGGCCGACAATTCTGCCGTGACAGAGGAGAGAGAAGGTGAGAGTCAGAATTTTGTCAATACATGTTTTGGGCCAGAAATTATAATCATTTCTTGGCCAAACATAGATGTGACCAAACACAATTTGGTCCAAATTTTGGGCCAAAATGGACCCAAAACATAACCAAACATACCCATAGTTTCCGGTAGGGATACCTGATTCGAAACTATAGTTTCAGGTTCGGGTATTTCCCGATACCCAAAAATTTGCAAAAAGCCCCTACCCAAATTACCCGAACCCGATCGGGTCAGGTGGGTACCCGAAAACTTGAGTCAAACGCCCCCCCCCCCCTACTAGTAGCTACCTACTCTCTGATTTCTAAAGATAGAGCAACTTCATTCCATTTCAGGCAACTATCAGATTTATTTTAAATTCTCAGATCTCCTTTAGCATCTTCTCTCTTCTAAAGATCACGCATCATACTATACACTACTCTACCCCTCCCTTGATGATGCTTGTTTTTTTCATACATATCTAATCCAACTCTTTATAACTTTACCTTTACTGAAATATTTAGTTGAGCACTTCATTCCGTTTTCCATCCAAATCATTGTAGTTTTAGTCAATCTTGGTCACTAAATTGTAGCTTCACTAAAACATGGATAAGATACCACTCTTAATTTGACTAAACTCTTATTTCTGCTATATTTAGGTTTTCCATACCAGCTACTTTACTGAGCGCCACCCTTATATTGATTATATAAGTTTCTCGAATATTTTTTGACATATTTTAACAAGTTATTTATGTTTCTTCTCAAAGAAGGTCCCTGGGTTCATATTATTGTTTGCAACTTTGTATGAATCTGGATATGGTCTCGAGGCGCACATTAGTATGAGTATGAAAAGTTCATAACCAATAGAAAAAAAGACTATAATAATCAAGTATTTAACTCCAGTAATACCAACTTCGTCTTTACCTAGCTAGAACTGGAGAAAAAGATAGGCTAATTAAGACCACAATATTTATGCTATATTTAAGTTTTCCATACCAAATATTTTACTGAGCGCCACCCTTATACTGATTATTTAAGTTTTCTCGAATATTTTTTGACATATTTTAACAAGTTATTATGTTTCTTCTCAAAGATGGTCCCTGGGTTCATATCATTGTTTGCAACTTTGTATGAATCTGGATATGGTCTCGAGGCGCACATTAGTGTGAGCATAATAAGTTCATAACCAATAGACCAAAAGACTATAATAATCAAGTATTTAACTTCAGTAATACCAACTTTGTCTTTACCTAGCTAGAACTGGAGAGAAAAAGATAAGCTAATTAAGACCACAATATTTATAGCTAGACTATTAATGCTAGAACATGTTCAGCAAAAATATCTGATGCAATTACATCGATATTATACGACAAAACATATGAGGGCACCTGTGCTACAAATGCCATATTAATTATGAAATCCATTTATATGGTTGAAGCATTCGACTTTTTGCAAACTCAAACTTACAAATAGAAAGGTTCTTAAAAGAATTTAAAAGGAAAATAATTTATTTACCAGATAAGAGAACAGCACAAGTCTGCAGAGAATTCACCAATACAAGGGATGGTAGTAGCAAAAGAACAAGATCTAAGTTTCTTCAACCATATCAGGTGATACAACAAACTTCTAAGAAATCTGCACAGTAACAAGGATATGCGATAAAGAGTCGTAAAATTTACAGTTGTTTCTTCCCCTAATGATAGTTAACTATGGCTTTTTTGGAGAAGAAAATTTACCCCTAATCCTATCACAGGTTTAAAATATGGATGGTTGAGAAAGAACTAAAAAAATTCATATTGTAAAATCATCGAACAACAGAAAACCTAAACGAATGGAGTGATTCATTTAATACTAAATCTATCTCTGGTTATGAGGTCATTTAAAAACCTACATGTGGTAGTACCTTACGTGATATGCATTTATCTTTGAAGTTACATTACTAGTGTCGTGATATATGTGCCTAAATAATTAAAATGTGAATATCATATGTTTATAGTCAAACATACTAAACATACTCACTGTGTGAACTTTTCTATAACGACGATCATCATTCCCTGCCCTACAAATTAATAAAAAAGTAAGTAATGTACATACAAAACAAGTAGCGAATCATGTACTAAGTATCAAAAGACACACTTCAAATAACACACATATTTCAGTAATCTTTTCATGCCATCAAACTCAAATGTGTGCATCCTAAAAGTAAAACGATAGGAACTTACCTTTCCAAGTGAAATTTAACACAAAAGTTGTCAACAATATCTGTCTTATTTTCCCTTCATTCTTTAAGAATCAAATTCCCCAGCGACATCAAATCCATAGCAACTAAAAGCCCCAACCTGGACAAGCTGTTTTAGCACGCGCTGGACATAAGGTCATAAACATTATTAGTGTATCGTAGAATAGGTTAGATTGTAATGAACTTAGTGTACCAAAAGTTTGGAAAGACAAAGAAAATCATAGTTTGCTTAGGCTTATGGCACGACTCAGAGACAACTCGACATAAATAATGGCCTTTGCATGCATACGGCACGACAAATAATAAACAAAAGTAGAATTAAGGACTCATGACATTATTACTTATTGACATCTGTTACAAGAAAAAGTACAGGTACATTGCCAGGAACATGACTCTTAGGAATTAGTAGTGAATACGTATTATTTAACTTCCCAACGCCGAATAACAAACTAGTCTTGGTAAGAAAGTAATCTTTATATAAAGAATACAATAATCAAAATCTGTAACTTATGTAGAGTAAATTCTTTTATTGGCTAGTCATCCACTGTCATTTACCTATTTTCTGTTAATTGCTATCAAGTATGTCTTACGTTGTCTCTGACCACCATGTGTAGTAAGGATTAAATGAGTGTGTGTATAGTATTCCTTCAAATCTCTCCAGACATATAAAAGACTATATAAATAATGAGCTTCTCACTATATCATAATTATAATAGTGATAAATTTGGTACTGGAAGAACACTACTTTTTAACTTACATCTGCCTTGAACTCCTCACCATCAAAAACTTTTTCTGACAATATAAAAGAGATGACCGAAAATCATAGATGTTTGCAAACTAATCCTACACCTTATATGTAATTTTTTGCTAAATTAATATCACCATGAATGCATGGTCTTTAACCACATATATTAGACATAGAGATTGCACTAACAGAAGCTCCAACGAAGGGAGGCTTTCACTAAATAGCATTTCCTATGAAGAACAGATATTTTATCTAAAATCATAGATAGATAAAGTTATATAAAGCTTTAGAGCTAACTCTGATCAAATTTAGAACATTGAGCTAACTCCGATAATTTTGTGCATAGAAAGAATGCAGAAACGAATAAATTAAGTTCATTATATAAACTCGATATAACATTTGCAAACATCGAGATATACTAATACACTGTGAATTTTTTAGGATAGAAATCTTTTTAAAGTCAAGTAAAATACATACGCCGTGCACTCTCCAAAAACGAGAATTGTTTTTATGAGCCTAACTTATTCAGTGCCCAAGAAACTTCTAAAACTTCTAATAGACTAAACTTTTTAGTATCAAATACCAAACATAACAATTTTGGCCCATCAAAAAAGAAGAAATTTTTTAATATGGACAAACTTAAGTTCAAATCCTCAACCACAGATTTCAAACAGAGAGAAGGAAAAAAAAAAAGAAGAAAAGGAAGGATAGGACTCTAGGAATTAAACATAAACATAAGAAAAAAGTTATAATTATTAAGTAGCTAACCTCTAAAAAAGCTCTACAATAATATGCCATAAGTCTGTAAAAGAGTTACTAAAATTTGAATCCATAACATGGTTCAAAATTTCAAACAATCTTCAATTTGGATTTTCATTTGAACAAATATAGAAATAAGTTAAGTGAATACATAATATGATTTAACGAGAAATAACTTTAAATATTTATTTTATCATTTTAAAATAAATGCTATCGTCATCTAATTGAACGTCAAAAATGATATACATTATGTTGTCCCACCAGAAAATCAAAAGAAGAAACAAGGTTATGAAAGTCAGATTTGAAATCCAAGTACAGATTTATACAGCATTTAATTTGGTCCAATCTCTTTTAACCAGTAAGGAAAGTAATATGCCAATATTGAAAGTAATATAACTCACTTTAGTATTTGCACACAATGCCCTCAACAGTATGTCAACAATTTAATAACATGATGTTGACCATCATTATAAATGTTAATTTGATTCAATCACACTCATCATGCTTTAATTATAATTATAACAAGATAACCTCAATCTGAAATATGAAATACCTAGTGAAAAACAGGAAATCTAGTGCATGAAATATGTGAATTCACTAATCTTGTAAAAGTAT
Organism: Buddleja alternifolia; assembly: GCA_019426215.1. Lineage (NCBI taxonomy): Eukaryota > Viridiplantae > Streptophyta > Magnoliopsida > Lamiales > Scrophulariaceae > Buddleja > Buddleja alternifolia. The sequence goes on from CM033404.1 coordinate 10,609,148, forward strand.
TGATATTACTGATTATCAAATATGCTATTTAAGCTTACAAATTATCAAATTTCTCTTCAGCATTGTATTCTATTGAGATAATGATATTGTAAGTCTAAGCCTCTATTTCCAATCTGTACATACACAATCTGCACATAGGATAGAGAGGATTTTATTACCTACCATAAATGTTATTTTTCAATCAGTATATAACCACCCCCCCCCCTGGTTTGTTTCTGTGCACTACAATCAAAATCCACAACATTTTTGTTCAAAACCTAAAGTCCCTTCTCTATTATAAATTTTTCTTGGCTATTGAAATGGCAACGACTTACAGCATCCACAGTGCAGGTGTTCAGATGGTTGTGATGTACAAAGAATGTCTTCACAACCATGCGGCACAAACCATGGGCCATTTCCTTGATGGCTGTGGTCTATTCGAGGCCAGTGGCCCAAATGGGACCACTGAGGCTATGGTGTGCGCTGCATGCCATTGCCACCGCAATTTCCATAGGAGAGTGGAGGTGGAGCTCCCTCAAACCATTCCTCCTCCACTTCCACAGCCACAACTTACTCCTGCATCAAGCCCCAGAATTCCCGATCCACACCCACAGCCACATACTAATCAAGAACCATCCACCAGCCATCAACCTACTAATGCACCAAGCCCTGTAATAATAGGGCAAGCAATTGATCGGGCACAAGGCATGCCAATCAGAAGTAGATCGTTACCTAATCCTCCATTCCGGTTTTCTGGAGTACAAATTCAGGAAGCTAGTGAAAGGCAGGTCGTGGAGAGACGTGCAGAAGTGCCTAGGAAAAGGCTATCTCGAGAGCAAACAGAAAGACTTAAAGCTATCTCAGAGAGCAACAACTGGAAGTTGTTCCGTCACTACTCAAAAGAAGAGATTGTTGGAGTATGCTCTGAGGTTGGAATTACTAGAATGGCCCTTAAAAATTGGATAAACAACCAAAGGAATAAAAGACAATCCGCTAATGCTGCCACTAGTTAAATTCAAGTATGATCATACTCCAGCATTGGAATTTGATCTTAAGAAGTTTGTATTAGGGTTTCTTTTCTTTTGACCTTCAAAAAGGGTCGATAGTTTTGAGTTTCCTATTTAAGTAATATTATAGGTTATGTTTAAGTTAGGTATAAGTGACTGATTGTGTATTAGTTTTCAGTTGTTTACCATGATTCTAGTCATTATCATCATGTAACTGAAAATTAGGATATATGTTTGCACTAAGATTGTTAATTTTTTTTTATCGTATTCAATTTCATATTCACAGATTGCTTTTGTTTCCTATGTTAAACCTGTAGATCGTTTCTTCATTCTCACATTCTTAATCTCAACTTAAATCAGATAACAATAAAATATCATTTATCTTACCAAACAAATTATGTTCTTTGGCTAGCTGGGAATAACCAACTATCAAGGTTTCTCCAAGAACAGATTTATTCAGAAAAATCTGCTAAAATACTTCTGATCAAAATGAAAATAGTGATGTATTTTGGTCAAAAAAATTCAAGAATCCACTAAAGACCTACACCCAAAATTTCGGAAACAACATTACTAAGGTAGAATTAACAGAAAAACATCCTATTAGCTACCCTACTCAAAACTGTATACAGATGCATGTACAAAAAATAAGATGATAAATTGATTTTCTATGTTGCAAAGAGAAAATATTTAGATTTATAAAATTCTCATTCTAGATATTTAGGCTTTTCCAAAACTTGAGACACTCTGGCATGCTATGGAAGATGCAGATACTTGAGAGCTCAAACAAGTAACTTGGTATTTTCTGATCAGTAATTTATGTTGTTGTTGCTTCATAATAAACCAGATTTGGAATTCTAGTAATTTAGTTAACTCAATAGTACTTCAGTAACTCCATATCCATGTGTGTGACTAAAGTCAAAAGATGTTATTTTATGTTCCTTATTCAGTTGAAGCTAATTATGAGCTATTAGTTGAGCTTTAACCGGATTAGCAATATGTTTCTTTATTACATTCAAATTCTTAAGCAGAAGTAGGGAAAATCTTAAGAGCCAATGATCATCACCAATCTTCATGAAATGACTTTTTGAGATATTTGGAAATAGGAGCTTTAGAAATGACTTTCAATTAGTTTGAATACGAAATGAGAACTTACTTGTAAGTTGTAACTATGAGTAATAATCTTGATGGTGGTTGTCGAAGAGTTTATTCAAGAGCAGGAGATTACTAGGAGATTTTACTCAACTAGCATCCCCTATATTTTCCTATTCTATGTTCATTGACTTACAACATCCCAACTCACTTCCCATGACATGATTAAGGATGTCAGAAAAATAGTGACAACTAGTTCGAAACCAACCAAAGGAAAGGGCAAGTCCAAGAAAATAATTTGTACCAGAAAAAGTTCAATATTTTGATTCAACAAGAACTAAGAAAATATACTCTAAAAGATTGTTATTAATTAAATGGCCATTGCACAATCGACAAACATTGATGGTGTTAACAATATTAATAAAAGCTTAATATGAGATGATCGATCAGATACAATGTTAAACCAAAATGAATCGCAACATATGAAAATTCTAAAGAAAGAGCTCGTCCGACATACGCCGCAAGATTTTTTTCAAACTCGAAACTGGATACATATTGCATGTTTAAAAGATAAAAGGATAAATCATTTTGGAAAGAGAATAAATTTAGAGTTATAGAAGTATCATTCTAGATTTTTAGGCTTTTCAAAAACTCGAGCTTTAATTTGGCATGCTAAGGAAGACACAGTTACTTGGCAGCTCAAATAAGTATTTGGTATTTTCTGATCAGTAGTTTTATGTTGTTGTTGCTTCATTAATTTAAACCAGATTTGGACTTCTAGTTATTTAGTAAACTCAAAAGTACTTTAGTAACTCCATATCAACGTATGTGACTAAAATCAAAAGATGTTATTTTAAGTTCCTTGTTTGGTTGAACTCACATTATGAATTCTTAGTTGATTTTTTAACCGGATTAGCAATATGTTTCTTTATTACATTCTAATTCTTAAGCAGGAGTAGGAAAAAGGTCACCAATCTTCATGAACTGCAGAAATCAAATCGATGAAATAGCATGATATAATGAATCAAGAGATGGTTTTTGATGGTAGTAGTGGCTGTAAAGATTTCGCTAATATTTTAGAAAGAAGAATGCAGTCAAATAGCCTTCTCTATTTTATGTGAACCATAGTGACTGACACTCTTGACAGCTAATCAAATCTTACAACATGTTAGACTCATAACTATAAATGTCTCTCCTTTTTTAGCAACTTAAATTAAATTACGATCATCAATATGGTATAGTGAGGCTCGTAAATAGTGCTGTCACGTTACTATCCCTTGTCGTGATCATGAATATATGAGTTGATTGACTAAGAACTCAAAGGAATATGGAAAAAAAAACTGAAGTAAGCAAACTTAAAGTATGATGCATGTCTTCTAATAACTTCCCTACGAGTTTCCAAATGCCAAAACCTATATAACTGAAATTACATTAGCTCATAGACACCTAGATATTTATGCACAACCTATCCAGAGATCGAATTTAACAACCTTTCAAAGGCTAGAATTCCAATTTCCAAGTTATTACTCGCGTTGGTAATCACAGTCATGAACAGTCAACTTCATTTTTAAGAAACCATAGGGCTTGTATGGTATTGTTTTAATTTTCAAATCTCATTACTAAACTTGAAAATTGTTGAAAATTGAGTTTTCAACTGGGTATTGGTTTTTGTGTTAGAAATGAGAGTATGTTTGGATAAATTTGATTTTGTGTGAATTTTTATACAAAAAGACGTGTTGAGAATGAAAAATATGTTTGGATAAATATTTGTTGAGATGAGTAGAATAACAAATGATAATATTGATTTGGCATAAAGTAAAATTGATGTGTAGCAAGTGATGTTGATAAATGTGAAGTGATATAATTATTGGGCTTTACTTTGTAGTCTTGTGAATGGGGCTAGGCAATTTCAAGTAAAAAGAAAATGAAAAAACAAAAGGTAAGTGACAACCTCTACTATAGGATTTGGGGTGTCAAAAAAAGGTTTGTTCTCAATTTTTTGTGAATTAGATTCTCAAAATTATGAAATTGAGAACTAAAAGTATGAGAGAAATTGCATGGCCAAAACATGATTTGGGCTTTCAAAAGATTTGAGAATTGAGATTTAGAAATGAAAATGAAACCATACAAGCCTTTAATCTTCCTACTCCAGACAAATAATTAATACGCATCATTGCCATTTTTATATACTTGACAAAGCAAGCCTAACATTTATAGATTCAAATAATCAGAGTTAAAGCAAAAATTAAAGTTTGGGCCTGACTTGTATCACTAAATCGATTTTCTTTCGTAAACACTATAAAATAAATATAGATAAGTAACACATTTTTCAAATATTACCTTTTAGAATTATACCCAATATAGTTATGCAGAAATCATATAAGTTGATAGGGAAATTGCATGCAGCCAACTTGGGTACTTTTGGCAAGGTTGTAATGAAACAGATTCCTAACAAGTAAGACCTCTTCTACTTTCAAAAAATTGGGCATTCGAGTGTGTAAAGAAACAGATTTTTCACTTTCACAGGCGAGTTAAGATTGATCTTGATAAAGCATGTTATGCATAGATAAAAAAAATGAAGAAGAATCTTCACAATCTAATATCTTACAAACTTGAGTGGAGAGGGAACTTGCAAAACATATCCCAGGTAAAACAGCTTCTGACACTAAGGTGATACAGATACTCTTGTCACTAGATTCTATGGAATCCAAAGAGAACTGAAACTATGTCTCGTAGAGGTTTTTTGAGTTGGCACATTTTTAGTTAGATAAATGAATAAATTGAAGAGATTCATTAATTACTAAATTATTCTCTGGTAATGGGGCTATTTGAAAACCTAAACGAATGAAGAGATTCATTAATTACTAACTGTATCTCCGGTATGAGGTAATTTAAAAACCTACCCATGCTAGTAACGTACATGCATTTATCTTTGAAGTTACATTACTAGTGTCCGAGATATATCTGACTAAATAATTAAATGTGAATATCATATGCTAATAGTCAAATATACCTGACACACTCACCATGTGAACTTTTCTCTAACGATGATCATCATTCCCTCACCTACAAATTAATAAATAAATATGGGGTAAGTAATGTATATACAAAACAAGTAGTGAATCATGTACTAAGTATCAAAACATATACCTCAAATAAAATACATATTTCAGTAATCTTTTCATGCCATTAAACTCAAATTTTGATATCGCTATGTGCATCCCAAAAGTAAAACAATAAGAACTTACCTTTCCAAGTGAAATTTAACACAACAGTTGTCAACAATATCTCTCTCTTATTTTCCCTTCTTTCTTTAAGAATCAATTTCCCCCGCGACATCGAATCCATAGAAACTAAAAACCCCAACCTGGAGAAGCGGTTTTAGCTCGTGCTGGACATAAGTTCATAAAAATTATTAGTATATCGTAGGATAGGTTAGATTGTAATGAACTTAATGTACCAAAAGTTTGAAAAAACAAAAGAAAATCATATTTTGCTTAAGACTTATGGCAAGACTATAGTATCAAATAGACGTAAAAATAATGGCCTTTGCATGCATACGGCACGACATAAATAACATGCAAAAGTAGAATTCCTACTCATGGCATTATTACTTGTTGACATCTGTTCCACGAAAAAGTACAGGTACAAGAACCTTAAAGATTAGTAGTGAATACGTGTTTATTTAACTTCACAACGATGAATAACAAACTATTCTTGGTAACTAAGTAATCTTTTTATAAAGAATAGAATAATCAAAATGCGTCACGTATGTAGTGTAAATTCTTCTATTGGCCGAACATCCACTGTCATTTACCTATTTTCTGTTATTTGCTATCAAGTATGTATTACCTTGTCTCTGAACATCAAGTGGAGCAAGCAAGGATTAAATGAGTGTGTATATAGTATTTCTTCAAATCTCTCCGGACATACAAAAAAATATGTGGATAATTTGCTCATGACTATAGCATAGTAATGATAAATGTGGTACTGGAAGAATACTACTTTTTAACTTACATCTGCCTTGAACTCTTCACCGTCAAACTTTCTTCTGACAATATAAAAGAGATGATCAAGAATCATAGATGGTTATAAGCTAATACTACACCTTATGTGAATTTTTGCAAAATTACTATCACCATGAATGCATGGTATTTAACCACATATATTAGACATAGGGATTGCACTAACAACATCTCCAACGAAGGGAGGTTTTCACTAAATAGCATTTCCTATGAAGAAGAGCTACTGCCTACTTTATAAAATCATAGATAGATAAAGTAATTTAAAGCTTTAGAGCTAACTCTGATCAAATTTAGAACATTGAGCCAACTCTGAAAAAAATTTGCATAGAAAGAATGCAGAAATGAATAAATTAAGTTCAATATATAAGCTCGATATCATATTTGCAAACATCAAGACATATTTATCCACAGTGAATCTTTTAGGATAGAGATCCTTTTATAGTCAAGTATAATTCATGCGTCGTGCACTCTCAAAAAACAAGAATTGTTATTATAAGCCTAACTTTTTGAGTGCTGAAGAAACTTCTAATAGATTAAACTTTTTAGTATCAAATAACAAACGTAACAATTTTGGCCCATCACAAACAAGAAATAATTTAAATTATGGACAAACTTAAGTTCAAATCCACAACCACAGATTGCAAAGAGAGAGAGAAAAAAAGCAGGATAGGACTCTACCCTTTTGGAATTAATAAGGAAGTAACATCAACATAAGAAAAAATTTCGGGAAAATTACTGAAACCCCCCTAAAATAGATTTTTGTATCCAAAAGACCCATGAAAATATTTTTCAATCTCAAAAACCTATTCTACAAACTTTTCATTCCATAAGACCTAAAGGATTAACAACTTTTTCAACTAGATTACCTTCATATATAAAGGTGAAAATTGATCAACTGATTTTTTTACAGGAACATTTTTTATTATGAATTTTCAAATCGATAAATCGTATAATAAAAATTATTTTTCTAATATTAAATATTTTTATGTTTTTAGATAATTTATTTTTTATTTTAATATGGTAATTATCAAAAAATATAATTTTATTAAGAAGATTAGGAAATCTGAAATTTTAAAATGAAAATCATAATTAATATCGATTATCGATATAAAGCTTCTAAATAAATAAACTTCTATAGGAAACTACAATTGATTAATTTTTAATCTAAAAGGCTATGGGCAATTAAGATCATAATTTAGTAACCCTAAAAGTTGGGGGTTTTGGAATGAAAAGTCGGTATAATGGTTTTAATGGATTGAGAAATATTATCATGGATTTATTGGATATAAAAGTTGATTTTTGAGCAGCATGTTTACTGCAACTATTCCAACAAAACTACAGAAAGTAACATATCTACACTTAGAATTAAAAGAGTAACCCTATGAACCAGAATAATCAGGCCCAAGAAGACCACCAATCAGCACATGTCCAAGCCTAGAAGAGTTGTTGACTACAAGAAATTATCAGAGTTCAATAGGAAAGTAGTCATTTCATGATAGTCTCAGAATCATAGATTCTTCTTAGACTATGGGCTCATCTTTAATGATGATCCTGCTTCTAGAGCACAAAATAATGCTTACAGTTTGCTTCGTTTCAATACCACACCTGACAAGATCAATAACATAGAGTGGAGACTGAAAATGTATGTGTGGCAACCTCTAGTTGTCACGAGGACCTTTTAGGTTGTATGGCATGGTGAAGACATGTCAAGTTTTAAAATTACTTAGTATGCCTCGTAAGTACAAGAAATATTTTGAGAGATTTTTGGAATTAGGAGTTCAGAGAAATGGCTTTCAACTATGTCTAATAATCTTGATGATGATTGAAGAGGTTACTTCAGGGAAGTACATTACAAGCAGATTTTACTCAACTAGTGTGCCAATCATTTTACTATCCTATGTTCTTTAGCTTACAACATCCCAACTCACTTCCCATGACATGGTTAAAGATGTCTGAAAAATAGTGACAACTAGTTCGAAAGCAGCCAAAGGGAAAGGCAAGTCCAAGAAAATAATCCGTGCGAGAAACGGTTCAATCTTTGGATTCAACCATTACTAAGTAAATACACTTTAAAAGCTTGTCATTAAATAAATGATTAATGCACAAGTGACAAACAGGATGGTATTGACAAGACTACTAAGAGCTTAATACAAGATGATCGATGATATACAATGTTAAACTAACATGTTTCCCAACATATGATAATTCTGAGAAAGGACTCGTCAGACATACGTGATACGTCATAAGAATTTGTTCAAACTTGAAACTGGATACAGATTGCATGTATAGCAGATAAAAGGATAAAGCGTTTTCCTATTTTGCAAAGAGAGAATATTTAGAATCCTAAAACCATCATTCCAAATTTTCAGGCCTTTCCAAAACTCGAGCGTTAATTTCGCATGCTAAGGAAGACGCAGGTACTTAGGAGTTCAAATAAGTATTTGGTATTTTGTGATCAGCAATTTATGCTGTTGTTGCTTCATTAATTAAACCAGATTTGGAATTCTAGTAATTTAGTTAACTCAAGAGTACTTTAGTTACTCCATACCACGTGTGTGATTAAAGTTAAGATATTTTATTTTGAGTTCCTTCTTCAGTTGAAATCACATTATGAGTAATTAGTTGAGTTTTAAACGGATGATCAATACGTGTCTTTATTACATTCTAATTCTTAAGCGGGAGTAGGAAAAATCTTAAGAGGCCATGATGATTACCAATATTCATGATCTGCAGAAATCAAATTGGTAAAATAGTGAGATAATGAATCAAGAGATGGTCTTTGATCGTAGAAGTGGCTGTTCAGATTTCGCTAATGATTCTAGAGAAGAATGCAGTCATAAATAGTAAGCTTCCACACCTTCTCTACTAGCAGAATTTATGTGAACCACACTTTCTGACACTCTGACAGCTCATCGAATCTTACAAAGTGTTACTCATAAGTCATAACTATAAATGTCTATCCTTTTCAAACACCTTAAATTAGATGACAATCATCAATATGGTATCGAGCGAAGCTCGTCACTAGTGCTTTCGCATTACTGTCCTTTGCCTGATTGATTGACTGAGAATTCAAAGGAATGTGAAAAAACTGAAGTATGAAACGCGGAGCATGATACATGAAGCTCGCCTAATGCCTTTACGATGAGTTTCCAGACAAAACCTATAGTTGAAATTACATTAATTCATTGACACCTAGATATCTACGTGCAACCTATCCAGAGATCAAATTTAACAACCTTTAAAAGGCTAGAATTCTAAGTTACTACTCGCGTTGGAGTAATCACAGTCATGCATGGCCATCTTCATATTCAAAAAACCTTAATTTTCCTACTCCACACAAATAATTAATACACATCATTGCTAATTTTTATATTCTTGACAAAGCAAGCCTAACATTTACAGATTCAAATAATCAGAGTTAAAGCGAAAATTAAAGTTTGGGGCTGACTTGTATCACCGAATCGATTTTCATTTGTAAACACTACATAATAAATAATAGTTATAAGTAACACATTTTTCAAAATGTACCTTATAGAATTATACCAAATATTATTATGCATAAATCATATTAGTTGATAGGGAAATCCCATGCAGCCAACTAGTAAGACCTCTTCTAGTTTCAATAAATCGCGCATTCGAGTGTGCAAAGAAACAGATAACAAAACTCGCTACACATAGAATTGAAGATACATTTCAATAGAAAATTTCGTATACGTATACGATTAAATGACAGAGAATTGCAAAAACTTACTGAATTCAGTAAACGGAAAGAAGAAATTGGATAAATCAATCCGTGCAAAGAACCGCAATGATATTCTGTAATCCGTATGAACATAAAAATAGACGATTGAAACCTCCATTTCTAAGAAAATGCGAAAGATTTACAAACCCTCCGAATCTCCGATATCCTGTGTTTTGAAGTTTCCATAGCAAAATTTAAACATAATTTAGTATTTATGAATATTAAGAAGACGAATTTGCACAGAGGAATGGCATCAAACAAGTGAAATAAACAGTTTAATTACCAATTTCTGGAGCGAGAGTAGCTGAAAATTAACGTTTTAACGAATGGTACTCCAATCTTTGTTAAACATAAAATTAAAAACTCAAGTATTCAAAGAAAAACCCCAATTTTGCCAAATATTTCTTTTTGTGGCCAAGTATAGAAACTTGACCCATTTTTTGCTTCTTTTTTTTTTTTTTTTTTTTGCTAAATTTCACTTTTAGCCACGTAACTTTTGAGGATCTACGAAGACGTCCATTATTTTTTGTCGACGCACATAAATCATTCCTATAAGTTTATTAAACTCAAGATCTTTTGACTTTTATGTCTGATTTAACACATTTAATTCCATATCAAACGTCGCACTTTTAGTCCTAATTTCACACGTTGGAATGGTCCCCTCACCGAATTAAATCATTTTAATATGTGAAGAATCTATTTGGACCAATGAAGATGAACCAAGATTTCTCGATATCCTTTCTTGGACAAACTCAATACTTATTCTTTGATGGCTTAATGAAAATTCTATTACTTAGTTTAGGCTGATCATGAAGTCCCTCGTAAAGTAATTCGGGTGTGTGTTTATGCACATATTTATTGGCTTATTCAAAAATTCTCACTTCAATGTATTAAAATTAAGCTTTATGTTCGACAAGATCGAAACGGGATCTATTGGAGAACATGAGTGTGACCGAGGGTGAGTAAGTTGTCTCCTGTCACAATGAAACAATGCAAGGGTTGCGAGTGATGTTTACGGGTGAGTTATTGATCTGGGTTTACCGCAAGCGCACGGCTTATTGTGTAGCACAAAGTTGTCATTCCTACGAGGAGTTGATTGTTAATTACCAATTTTTCACAATCCAGTAATCTAAACCAATTATAAATTGGATATGAAGTAAAGATAGCAAGAAACTAAACTAAAAGATATTTAACTACTAGAAATTCAAGAGCGGTTAAATAAAACTACGAGAAATATCAATGTATTGAGGCTTCTAGAATCAGGGTTCACCACAATGAATATTATCTACCTTTACTATGTCTTTCTTTTTATTGTGAATGCTAACTTATGAAGGGTATTATCCTAATTTGATTATTATCTTCTTTCAAAGTACAATAACATACCCAAATTGATTGACCCTCTACTATCATAGTGATTAGAATCAATTCTAGCTCATTAAGTTCTATGATAATGCATCAAACCCTCAAAAGACTTAAATCTACTTTCGTGATTAAAGATCTTAGGCTCTATTCTAGGGTTCCAATATTGAGGCTTCACATTTCACTCCTTCACCTAATATCTAATATTATGCAAATTCGTGGCCAGCAAATCTACAAGCATTAACCACACTAGAGATTGAATCACAAGCATATGCATCCACAATATCAAGAAAATCACAGTTTAGATCGATAACATAACATTGGGTTATCCCAAAATCCTAGAATAAAGAGAACTACTACATCATATCAAGGAAACAAACCAAAAGAACAAAGATAGTCATGATAAACAATATCAAACAATGATTCAAAAGGAGAAATAAAGAAGAAATCTTGTTTTCTCGATTAAATCTTGTCGAAGGTTTGAATCCAAACTTGCAAAGTCGTCTTTTTCTATTCTTGAATCTCTCTAAGTTTTTGAAGTAAAAAGACTCTCTTTTCTAACCCTAATGTCATAACTCTCTCCCCTTTTTCAATCTCTCAAAATTCTATTTATATCCCCCAATAAGTTGGGTCAAAGTAGAGAAAATAAACTGATAAAAACGTGGGGAAATAAAAAACACAGACGTGCAGCATGCCCCAGTCATGCTTCGTGTGCTAGCACATCTAAGTCTGGAAAAGCACGTCTGCTTCTGAAAAAGCATGGTCACCCCATGTTTCGGTCTGAAAACTCGTTTTCCCTCCGTTCTTGCTCCCTTTGATCTTAGTCTTGAATCACTCAGTGCTAGCATCCCAAAATCTAATTCATTATGTCCACTTTATGTTTTCCTTCAACACAAAATAAATTCCAACAGTAGTCTAGCCAAAATATGATGAAAAACACAAAGAACAACACACAAAACAATGATGAAACTCTAAAAACGAAGCAAAAACCGACCATAAACTACACACAAGAGACCACACATCAGTTATCCAATTGATTTAGAAATTTTCAGGTTATTCTATTTGAAAACGTTCTACGAGATCAAAACGAGATGTATTGGGGCCCTTGAGTGTGATCCAAGGTGTATAAGTTGTCCCATGCCACGATGAAAAATCCAAGGGTTGTGAGTGACAGTTACGGATGAGCCATCCAATAGATTTAGAAATTTTAAAGCTATTCTATTTGAAGAGGATAGTCGATTGGACAGTACAACACTTGTTATCAGAGTTGTGCGATACTTTAACGGCTTTTAAGGGATAATTCCCTAATTGATAACTCAACTTTGAGTTCAGATCCCATTCATAGTTTAAAGGCCTGCACCCGTAATTCAAATTAAAAGTTAAGATTAGGGATGACAATGAATCCGGGTAGAGCAAGTACCCACCTCAGACCCGTCCCGCTCGGGGCGGGTATGAGTCCAATTAAATGGGGCTAGCTCCAAGTTCAGGTATCAAAATTCAAGATCCGGCTAGGTCCGGGGAGGGTAACGAGTCCAGCAGATACCCGCCCCTAACCGGGCCCGATTATTAATATATTATTCTTTTATTTTATATATCTAATTATTATTTAATATTTATAAGTGTTAATAAATTATAACCACAAAAAGTGTTATTCCAAATAGCAACTTAGCTTAACTTAGCTAGTTGTTAGTTCAAAAAAAGTTTGATATAAGCCTGAGTATAAAAATGACTTTATTTTTTGAAATTTGTACTAGTTTTGAATGCATTTACATTTAACTACCTGTATTTTTGGATGTGTTTACCTTAAATCATTAATTTGATGCTATTTTATTTGTTTTGAATGCGTTTGTGAGAACATATTAGACAAAAAAATATCCAAACATAGAAATCGTCTGGGGCTAGTGAGTAGGACTCGGACTCGCCGAGTCCGGGTATTAAAAAATTTTAGCGGGGCAGATCTCGAGTCGTGCAATACTCGACTCATACCCGCCTCATTGTCATCCCTAGTTAGGATTGAATACTTACTTCCTGCGAAAAAACTAAAATGTCCCCAACTTACACTAAGATTGCAAGTGACCCACTACACCCTCTTCATTTTAAACTTATTTTCTTTCTGTTATACAATTCCTCTCTTCTTTCACACAAAATCCAAATAGATGATTTTTTCCAATGATTGAAGGTGTTCAATAATGACATCATCTTGTTCTTCACGCGAAAGGAACAAATCGAGATCCATATTGCCTATATTTTCAGTAAAAAAAAATATATTTTTAATAATTCAGGAAAAATTTACTTTTGGTCCCGTAGGAATCGTCCCAAAACACTTTTAGTCCTGCATAATTTTTTTTTACACTTTTACTCTCATAAGAGTCAAAAAGTGACACTTTTGGTCCCCAAGCGTTAAAAAATGGACGGAAAACACACGCGCTTAAATTTTAAGAAAAAAAATGAAATTAAAAAAGAAATTAAAATAAATTCAAAATATTAATAAAATAATAAAAAAACAAAAGAAATTCAAAAAGAAATTAAATATTAATTAAATAAACAAAAAACTAAAAAAAAAAAGACTTGGTCGTCTTCTTCGCCCCCGCTATACCATCATCCACCTCCCACCATCATCCCTTCGTCTTCCCCCACCACCATAACCGCCGCTGTCGCCGACGAAATTTTTCAGTTGCGGGGGGTCGGGGGTTCAGGGTCACGGTTGGGGGGTTGGGGGGTTTGAAGGGTATTTTTGGTGAGTTTTGGGTCGAGCTTTGGCGACGGATGAGGCGGCAGCGTGGGATTAAGAATGGGGGTGGAGGTTCTTTTGGGTGTTGGGTTAGGGAGGGGGGATGAACAGCGTGGGTGGGTGGGGTGTGGGGGTTGAAGAAGATGAACAGTGTTCATCTTCCTTTTCTTTTTCTTTTATGTTTTGTTTTTTTTAATTAATATTTTGAATTTCATTTTTTTTCCTTAAATTTAACAGCGCGTGTAACACACACGCCAATTTTCGTCTATTTTTTAATACTTGGGACCAAAAATGTCACTTTTTGACTCCTATGGGACTAAAAGTGTAAAAAAAATCATATTCGAAGTATATTTAGTACATAATATAAGTATTTTCAATTAATAAATATAGACTATTTTGTGTGTCTTCACGAGAAAGTCAATAATGTCTCATATAAAATATATTTTTCTTTAAACATAAGCTAAAATTTATTGACAGTTTTGCGCAAAATCACAAATTATTTTTTCGTTTTCAAGTAGACATATAAGGTCTTCCAAAAATGTATGACATATTACCAAGAAACGTCTAGTATAAAACATATTTTTCTTACATTTGAAGAATAAACTGTTTTATACTAGACGCTTTTTAAAAATATATCATACATTTTTGGAAGGCTCTATGTGTCTACTTGAAAAAGAAAAAATACCGTTTTTGATTTTGCACATCCTACAGTGCATAGACTTTCTCGTAAAGTTGCCTAAAACTGTCCATAAATTTTAGCTTATTTTTGAAGAGAAATTTGTTTTATTCAAGATTTTTTTTATAACGTGTCATATATTTTTGATAAGCCTTATATGTCTACTTTGAAAGACAAAAAATATTATGATTTCGAACATCCTACAATGCCTTATAGATTTTCTCATAATATTGCACAAAAATGTTGATAAATTTAAGCTTATGTTTGATAAATTTAGTATATACTAGATGTTTCTTGATCATAATATCATACACTTTTGGAAATTCCCGTGTGTCTAATTTGAAAGGCGAAAAACAATTTATGATTTCAAGTATTTTACAATGAGTTATAGACATTCTCGTAAATTTGAGCAAAACGGTCAATAAATTTATGTTACGTTTAAAGAGAAAATTATTTCATACTTGACGCTTTCTTGATAATGTGTCGTACATTTTCGGAAAGCACTATGTGTCTACTTTAAAAAAAAAGAAAAAGAATAGTTTGTGTTTTCGAGCACACAACATTGATTTATAGACTTTCTCGTGAAGTTACGCAAAACTATTTTTATTTATCAATTGAAATTACTCTAATTACGGACTAAATATACGTCAAACATGACTTATCGATACTGTCAACAGTTTTACATATTATTTCTTAAATATATATATATTACTTAAAATATAGGTAATATGAATCTTGATTTGTTCCTTTCGTCGTGGAGAACAATATATTGTCAATTTTAAGCATCTCCAATTGTCGGAAAGACCTACCTAATCGGATTTGTGTGGGAGGAGAGAGGAATTGCATGAAATTAATTGTGAGGAATAAATGAATTTAAAATGAGTAATAAGGGGTATTTTATTTTTTCAAGTGGGTAGCGAGTGAATCACAATTTATAATTAGAACTAGTGAACGCAGAACTTGAAATCTTGGTTGGGGATTGATTTGTAAGTTATTTTAAGCTTTAGGTATTCTTTCTAACTTTTCCATATTTCAATACATAAGCTTTTAATTTTACAATACCTTAATTCCTTATTTATGATAGGTAGGGGTGGGCGTTCGGTTAGGGTTGTTCAAACCCTGGACTGACCCGATCTAGTTTGGCTTAATCGGGTCGGGTTTTTCAGGTAAATTTTGGGTTTGGATTTATACCGAACTCCACAAATCGGTTTAGCTTCAGGTTTGAGTTTTTATTTTGCTCGGGTAATTAGGACCCCAAACAACCCGAATTCCGATTTTTTTTTTTTAAATCAAAATGGTAAGTCAACACTCAACAACCCTAGTCAAAACCCTTAATTTGGACCCCGAACTCGATTAAACCGAGTAAATTGGTTCGGTTTTGGATTATTTACACCTCGAAACCCGAACAACCCCAACCCGATTAGCTCGAGCCAGACAACTCGAACCCAATTAGCCCGAACCTGACAACCCTAACCGAACGCCCACCCCTAATGACATGTTTAATCACACTAATGACCTATTTATCTAGTATCATCATTGATATGCTCTTATCCCCCAAATTAAATAAACCCCCTCTTTAAAGCCTATAATCATCCACCCCAATAGTCAACCTATGAAATTTGATAACATCATCAAATAATTTTGCACCTTCCCCATAGTGCCCCCATCTTAGATATCAGTATTTTTACGGGCTAAATTAATCTGATGATTGATATGTAACTTTCATAAATTAGAAGTTATGTTTGATTATATGGTTTGTAACCTCTTGCCAACAATTTACCAACAAAGTATAAATTTTGAATTTATGTCAACTTTAAACAAACGAGTTCAAGTGTTCGACTAGGGGCACTTACTCGGTAAAACATATGATGTTGAAGTTTTGATATGTTTGAATATCATAACGAATATCTAATCGAATTTCTCGATATGATTAGACTTACATAGAACTTATTTTGACTTTTGATTTGATAAATCGATAAAAAAAAAAACCATTTTAAACGAGAGAACAGAATCTAGTGCAATTTTGTCCGATAAAATAACAAATTAATCCAGAAAAGAGAAAAACACGAAAAAAATATAAAAATTGTACTTTCGTATTTGACTCAACACAATGAACTAAAATGTAATATTAATACTAAACATAATACCGAATTTTGTTGAAATCAAAATAATAACGAAACAACTTAAAGGGTGAAATATTCGAACAAAAAAAATAAAATAAATAAAAAAGTGAAATCAGTATCCAATTGAATTTATCAGCAAATAACTTGAGAGATCCTGTGCCAACCCTCACCCCAAAAGCCAAGCCCCATCTCCATCGCGCCGCCAGGCCAATTACTCCCATCCCAACCCTCTCAGATGCCCTCCCCCACTTTGGTCGTCCACAACTAAAACTGACCCCTTTCCTTGCCTTCCCATCACCCACCCTGCCATTCTGTGCCTCCTCTTTCAACTCGACCCTGTCCCCACCCTGGTCTATCCTCCCAAGCCCAACCTATCTCGCCCATGTTTCTCTTCATCGTTCTTTTTCCCCCTTCCGAGTGAGTTTTGTGGGTAGGAAATTCCCCAAGGGACATTTTCATCACTTTAAGTAATTGTTACAGCTAATTTTGTTAATTTTAAACCGAGGACAAAAGATCGTTGTAGACCTTTGTGACAAGTGTTGACTAACTTCCATTAGTTTTTGCAATTTTGGAGATAAGGGGGACCCTGCAGTAATTATACTTAAATTAAGGGCAATGAATATAATTAACCCTCTTTATTTCACCATTCTCAAAAGAGCAAGGGTATTTCAGTAAATCTCTTTCTACACGATCTCCACACTAGGGTTTATCGCGGCATCTCAACCAATATAAATAGTACAGCCACATCTTCACTTCCTCCACCGCTTCTACCAGCTTTGCTCCGTAGCGTCGCCGCCGCTCCACTTCCTGGTATAATCAATCATTACACTATATTATCATCATTCAGTAATTATATGTATCTATATTTTGAAATAATATAGTTTTGAACGATTTATATTCATTGATTCTTGTTTATTTTTGCTTTATATCATCACATTGTGAAAAAATTGCTGATTTTTCGCGAGATCTTTTCTATTTGTTCTGCCGATTAATATAAGATTGTTATTATATTGTACTTGAAATCTATTATTATCCATTATTTCGTAACTCAGTCTAGTTGTTTTTCCATTTTACTAATTGAATTGCTTGGTCATTCGTCGCAACAGATAAGAAGCTCTCAAATTTCATATATTTTTGAGGTTTTAAGATTGAGTTTCACTTACTTTCATGCGTAATTAACATCCACAAATGCGTACATTCTACGGAAATTTCGACGAAATAAAATATGGATTTGTATTAAAATAACCATTTTATTTGTTTTGATTATTTCCTAGTTTTCTTTTTTTACACACATACCCCTCACTTATTTTGTGATTACTAAAACCTCCCCTCACTTATTGGAAATTATCAATGCATCCCTCATGTTAAGGTATTTTTTACAATTACACCCTCTATGTATGTAAAATTTCTTACAATTTGACCTCTATAAACTTTACAAATAGACCAATTGAGGGGGTGTTTTGGTAATTTCTAATAAATAAGGGGAAGTTTTGCTAATTACACACTAAGTGAGGGGGTATGTGTGTAATTTTCTGATTAAAGTTTCGATATTTTGCTATTTTATGTTCCCTCTAATGTTGAGAAACACAGTTTCAGTTTCTAGTTAATGTCAAGGCTTATGGGGCTGAAGTTTGACTCTTTGGCTTTTACTACTATGCCTTAGGGATGAATGCAGTACCCTATATTAGTATATATTATTCCTTCAGTTGAATTTAGATTAGATATCTCCCATATTTATCTGAACATCAAAGAAGGAAACATAAGTTTAACAGTTCCACATTTACCTTTTTGAAGTTAAATGCTATGTGATAGTCTTATTATGATTCTGCATTGCGCCTGAAGCCAAAGGATGATTATGGATTTAAATCTCACGACGGTCGTCTGAGACACCTTTGTGAGTGTTGATGTTGATGCGATAATCCATGTTTCTGATGGTTTCTTCCGTAATGTATATGGATTTTTGATTCCTATATTCTGATGTCACATAAATACTACAGCTATTTACTTTAGGCTAATTTATATTCTATATCTTGTGAGATTGTATTTGTTTTTCTCTCATTCAGTTTGCTCAGAGCCCTTTAATATTGTTTTCGGTTGTCTCTCTATTGCATTAAGCTGTGTAAAATTTGACTCCAAGGGAAAAGGCTCCTGCATTGTAGAATTGTATGGTTTTCTCCGGACCGCAACTTTTTCGTTTCCTTTTTATTTGAACAATGAACTTAATAATCATAGTTATGATCTCTAATAATTTTAGCAGGATTGTGGGGAAGAAAGAGTGAAGTCTCATAAAATGGAT
This sequence comes from Buddleja alternifolia, assembly GCA_019426215.1. Lineage (NCBI taxonomy): Eukaryota > Viridiplantae > Streptophyta > Magnoliopsida > Lamiales > Scrophulariaceae > Buddleja > Buddleja alternifolia. The sequence continues at coordinate 10,628,175 of CM033404.1, forward strand.
TGAGGATGAAGACCCCCCTTGTTATAGAACAGAGTTTAGGGATTTCAAGCAATTTTTAAATATAGGAAAGATTTTAAAAAAATCATTCCAATGTGTCAATGATGAAAATCTATTATCTGTTCATTTGTATGGGAGAAAATGCAAAAGCGGGGAAACTTTGGATGCAAGTAATATTTTTTGCTATCTTGTTTTTGCATTCAGTTATTTTTGATGCACCGATTTCATTGGAACCGGTGTGTGTTAAAATCACCCCAAATGCATTAATACAAAGTCTAGTCTTTATATTCAGTTTCTTTATCATGTCATCATTATTTCGACCATACCTCACAGTGGAAAATATCATCACTCCTCAATTTTTAATCAAATAAGGGGTAGAATAAGGGATAATTATACTCACACCCCCTCAATGAGGGGTAATTACACAAACCTCCCCTTATTATTTGATAATTACAAACACTGTTAAAGATTTCTTATAATAACACTCTCTATGTGTAATAATTTTTACAATTGCACCCTTCTGTGAATCTTATGAATAAACCTCTTAGGGGTGTTTATTAATTAGTGATGAGAGATTTATATAATTATCCGACATTGAGGGGAGGGGAGTGAGTGTAATTATTCCTGGAATAAGTTACTGAAATTTGTCGTAAAACAAACTTTTTTACAATCAACATTAAGTCCACATATCATCAATCGCCGTAAAGCAAAAGGAAGCATGGGAATAGGGTGGCCCAAAGCTTCAATACTAGAACCCCCGCCCCATATGAGCCCTTACAATAACCCACACAAAAACAAACAAGAAAAAAACCCATATTTCCATGTTCATTTTACAATCATGATGGGGTCCTAGCTCTTTTGCAAATTCATGCACATTAAATTTGTCAAATTATCCTTTTAACTTAAGAATTTTAAATTCATAACAAGGGTTAATGTCACTTTTGGTCCCTCAATTTTATATTTAGAATCATTTTAGTCCCTCAATTTCTAATTGCGTCGATTGAGTTCCTCAACTCAACAATTTTTTTCAATGTCATTCTTCTGGCCAATTTTCGGTCAATTTTGGAAGGAAAGTGATGGATTTGTATGAAAATGATTTCAAATAGCCAAGAAAATTGACCTAAAAGAAAGACAAAATAGAGCGAAGACGGAGCCAAAACGGGTCAGGATAGACTCAGTGTTGCGAAATAGGGTTGGAATAGACCGGAGTCAAGAAGGAGTCGAAAAAGGGGCCTGGAGGCGTTCAGGCGCCACCCAAGGGTGCCCGGGCACCAAAAAGTGGCGCCAAACATGGATGTGCGCGTTGTTGATGAGTTTTGGAGAATTTTTTGTCTTGGATTGCAAGTTTGGCGGATTTTGGAAGATTTGAGTCCCAGTTTGATTAAAAGTATTTCTTATTGTGTTTAAGAATTATTTCCTTTGTTTATCTTTCCTAATGTGTTAGAGTTTAGACTTCTCCACTAGTATAAATATGAAAATTCTCCTTGTAATTTTTTTTTATTCACTTTGAAACAACTAAAGATGTAGTCTAGGCTGACTCGCGGATGTAGGCAAGTTATGCCGAAGCACGTTAAAATTCTCGTGTTGTTATCTTCATATTTATGCTTAGTTTTTATGTTTCTTGATTATTTTTTCGTGCTTTGATGCTACCATTCCTAACAGAATGTTGGTCACGTAACACGCACATCTCACATTTTAAGGGTAAAATTATCAGTTCAACTTTGAGATTACCTTTAAGTTGGTCATGTGCGTTCACATGTCTAACTTTTCGGCCAAAATTAACCAAAAATTGAGACGAGGAACCATATCGAAACAAATTGTTGAGTTGAGACTCCATGATATCTTAATCTAATGTTAAGATTGAGGTCTCATGACTTGGAAGTCATTGGTTCGATTCCATCAGATGTGTGGATTATTTATCTACTTATATTGTAGTTCTTTATTTCTAATTTGTAGTTCGTTGTTACTAATTTGTAAGAGAAAATTGCTAATTACGATTGTTGATTTGATATGCGTGTAATGATGCAACTGTTTCATTAAAAAAAAAAAAGAAAAAAAAAGAAGTTGAGTGACTCAATCGATGCAATTAAAAGTTCAAAGAATAAAGTAATTCTAAGCATAAAATTGAGGGACTGACATTACCCTCATAATAATAAACTCATTGAATTCCGTTCGATAATTTCATGCTATAATAGATTATAAATCATTGAGCTTTGGTTTGAACAATTCTTAGAGTCATTATAATGGATTCCAAATCAATCTAATGTGGAATCATTTAAAATCACCCGTTGAATATTTCTCTCAAGTTTTAATTCTTCCGTCCAAATGCAGTGCTTGAGCTGCGTTACAAGAAAAAAGGTACAAAAGAAGTTAATTCGCTATCACTATCCTTATCTATTCTTATCCGAAAATTCTAATTTGCACTATGTTTGCTCGCACTAAAGTCAATCACGTAAAAAGGGATTAAACTTGTTATAATTTGATGTTGAGTTCATGAAGAATAATCAACCACAACACAAATATTATTGCTCTTGCATTGTGATTATTTAAGTGTGACTGAATCGAATGCGAGCTAGAAATTTTCTTATAACTATTTAGCACAATAATTTGTTTTTCAATGCGTATAATTATTTCTTCAAGAACACAACTAAAATCAAAGGCAGATTCTTGTAATATATTCTGTCTTTTAACTTAACACACGCTCGCAGGGCAATTGTGAGATTTTTCCGCAAAAAAAACTATGGCTTTGTTTGGATGTATTTTCATTTCATTTTCAACCGTCATTTTCTAAAATGTATGAGAGAACGTGTTTTTTGATTTTCTTGTGAGAAAAGTGAAAAAAAATAGGTGTGTTTGGTTGTGTTTTTTAAAATGGTTGAAATTTATGAGTGTGATGTGTGAAATGATTGAAAAGTAATGATTAGATGAATAGTATTGGATTTGATGATGAATATTGATGAGAGAGAATGGTGATGGGTGGATGAGAGAGGAGAGAGAGAGGATGGTGATGGGTGGATGAGAGAAAAAATATGAAATAAGTGATTTGAAATGTAATTTTAAATGAATGATTGAAATTTTTCAGGAACGTAAAAATAAAAATGAAAATGAGAATATTTTCAATTAAAAACAGCGTAAAGTGTATATTTTCATTCTCAAATGAAAATAAAAATGAAAAAAATATTTTGAAAACGCAAACAAACAAAGCCTACGACATCCATTACCATAACACGTTTTCGGTTTTCCTGCAAAAATACCACAATCTTGCACATTTTTCTATCAAGTCTCACATTCATCAAATACTATTCAAATCTTATAAAATCTCAAAAAAATATTTTTTTTCTCACTTTTGAACAACGAAAAGGTAAACTAGCCGTTCCCTTCCGTCCACTTAATGTAAAAAACAAGCTCCTGTTGACAATGACCCATCAAACTTTCTGAAACTAGTACAGTCACAGGTGCAGAAGCACTAAAATTGAGCTGGTTTCACTACATTCATCACTTTTCACCTTTACCGTCCGCCTTTCATGGGGATGTCAAATTAAATTACTGAAAAGTTGAATCTAAATTTTAGAGCTTTAACAAGGGAAAATTTAAGTAAATAGCCCCATTTGGCATAAGAAATTAAGGTTTTGTTTGGAGGTGTTTTTATTTTATTTTCAATCGTCATTTTTAAAAATGTGCTGGAGAACGTGTTTTTAGATTTTCGTGTGAGAAAAGTGAAAAAATTAGGTGTGTTTGGTTGTGTTTTTTAAAATGGTTGAAATTTGTGAGTGTGATATGTGAAATGATTAAAAAGTAATGATTAGATGAATAATATTAGATTTGATATTGAATATTGATGAGAGAGGATGGTGATGAGTGGATGAGAGAGAGAGGATGTTGATGGGTGGATGAGAGAGAAAATGTGAGATGAGTGATATGAAATATAATTTTAAATAAATGATTGAAAGTTCTCGAAAACGTAAAAACGAGAATAAAAACGAAAATATTTTCAATTAAAAACAGTGTAAAGTATGTATTTTCATTCTCAGATAAAAATGAAAATGGAAAAAGTGTTTTGAAAACACAAACAAACAAAGCCCAAGTGACTAGCCCCCCAAATTCAAAACATTTCAGGGCATAGCCCCATGGAAAATTGCGGTTTGGTCACTCAAATTTACACAACCAAGCCATTATTTTTGACCAAGTCAAAATGCCCAAAACCAAGCAGAAACTGACACTTGGCAGGTTATTTTTATTTTCTAGTACATATGCTTTATTTTTATTTTCAGATTGGTCCCTTTATTTTCTTTTTAATTATTTAAACTCATTAGAGTAATTACATATATTTTAAAGAATAGGGAATGTCAACCCGTTTTTATAAATTTGCATAAATCCTTGATTATTTACGTAATTTGCTTACATACTAATTCCATCTTATATATTAAACTCTTTTATCGATTGTCTTAATACTTTAGAAAACTTAAACTATAATAACCCAGAATTAATACTAGAACTACAAAACCAATTAATAATTTGGAGAATAATTGGATTAATACTTATCTTAACTTACCACCTAAATCACGAGATCACCAACATTATATTAAATTCCTTTTAATTTTAAATATATTAATAGCAGCCTTTTACTAAAATAAATTCTTCTAATTTTAAAAGATTAGAATATTTAAATCTTGAATATAGTTTAGCTGATAGATCTATAATCTCTTTAGATAAACATAACTTTATTTGTAGATTTGATTCAAGTTTTAAGCATAATTTACATTCGAAACATAAACACTTAAATAGTTTCACGGATTTATTTATATCCCTAGCGTCGAGCTTAGAATTAGAAAACACAAAATTTTATAAAACTTTAAAATCATTAAAAGAAGCCGTTTTAATAAATAGAGAAATAATAAAAAGAGGTGAAAATAATAACTTAGATTATATTAAACAACAGTCTGAGGAAACTTTAAAAATAGTTAAAAAATATAATAAGTTTTTCCTTACTAAAGACGAGGTAATAAAATTAAAATATAGTTTGGAAAGTAATAAACTAAAAAAATAGAAATCGAAACTAAGAAAATTTTAAGTCAAGTAATAGAAAAAATAAATAAATTTAAAGCCCAAATTTTAGAAACTAATAAAACTTTAAAGAATATAGAGCGAATAGTAAGTGGATGAATAATCTAGAAAATAGATTAGAATATAAAAGAGTCATTGAACTAGTAAATATATATTTGACTACAGAAGCAGGATTTACTACCTACCAAGTAAATAGTAATTCAGATAAATTATATCCTAAATTTTGGAATATCCAATTCGCTTTAACTTTACAAATGTTTCAAAGGCTAGACAAACTAGAAAATAAACTAGAAAAATTAAGCATCAAAATAGACACTGTATCTCAAGTAATTAAAGGAGATTTACAAGATAGTTTAGAAAAAAATTAGCAAATCTAGCACTAGATGAGTCCGAAAAACCTAAAAAAGAGCCTAAAAATATATATTGGTAAAAATGTTGAGATCATTCAATGGTACTAGTAGAACTATAAGTGAATCAAGTAGCAAAGAAAAAGAAAAAGGGGAAATAAGTAACACTTTCACTAAAGGAATATTTAGAAGATCAGGAAGCCAAAACTCAGCTAAAAATATAGAATTAGAAGAAATAATAGGCGTACAAGAAAATCTTAGTTTATACTACAATAAAGATAATAGACGTAGAAGAAAATCTTAGTTTATACTACAATAAATAAATAGATAAGTTACAACATGAAATATTATATAAAGTAGGAAAAATAGATTTTAACACACATTTAATTAAAAATTTTAGAGAAAAAGAAGTAAAAAGTTACGACAAATGTTGAAAATATAAGCTTAGTTAGTCAAACATGTATAAAGCAATTAAAGCAGTTAAGACAAAAATATATACATTTAGGATTAATTATTGTAGGAATATAAGGATTAACTAGAAAAGGAATTGGCGGGAAAGTTTTAGTTTTATTATTAGATAAAAGATGGTCTGATACTAAGAGAGCAGCATTCGCCAGTATGGAGATAGATATGAATAATAATGTAGGAATATTTTATATAGCTCCAAATATATTGAAAAGTATTATAGATATTAGTAAAATCACTATAGGATTACAAACTAGAGGATATGAAACATATGATGGTAATAATTTAGTAATTTCTATAGCATTCTTAGGAAGGGTAACCAATAATAGTTTCCCTCAATATAAAAATAATATAGATGGGATAATAGACGGAGTAGCCTCAATAGGAGTAAAAATGATTAACTTTTAGATATAGATAATAGTGATTTAAATGGAGAAGAATGAGAAATAACCAAACACTTAGAAGATAATAACACAGTTAAGATTCCAGGAGAAAGCATAATGTATACAAATAGTAGATGTCAAACTTCTATTAGATTTCTTAATTACCAAAAGCAAGATCCCAAAGAAAATTTAGAAGATCTAGAAGAAGAAATTGATAATGAAACAGAAACAAGCTATATGAATATTATAGAAGAAGAAGAATTTAGAATAACTAGTAGATTTGCAAATTGGGAAATAGAATCTGATATAGAAAGTGAAGAAGAAGAAGAAGAAGAAGAAGAAGAAGAAAATATCGAAGAAATAGATGAAGTGATTAGACAATTAGAAAGTTAGCTTAAAAATGATAATAGACCAAAAAATATGGAAGAAATATTAACAAAGAATTTCGAAATAAATAATTTAAGAGAATTAGTAGATGAAATGTATGTTGAAGCGATGAATTTAGATATAAATTTAGAATCAGCTGAAAAAGAATTCAAACAACATTATAATATTGATTTAGTAGATGATATATGTTCAGGAAAAATAGAATTTGAAAAGTTCTTTAAAGAAAAAAAAAGTAATGAAATAGCTTTTATGGCCGATAGTCAATCAAGTATAAGCAGTAATCCAGGAAAAAGAATTAGAGTAGAACTAGGTTATAGTGAAATTCCAACTAGAAATATTGAAATAAGTGGTAGAACAGAATGGAAAAACCCAACAAATGAATATAGATCAATCCAGCCAAATAAATATGTAGGATAAAGACAACCCATTGGAAAAATCATGAGTGGAACCATGTTAGTAATCGAATTAGAAGCCCGCAAATGTGGCCAGAAGAAGTAAATAAATGGGAACAGTGTGTAGTAAGACATTGAGAAATAAATAAAAAGGCAGATATGAATATGTTTAACTTCTTAGAAACATGTTTAGGACCTACAACGTTATCTATTTGGCAAAGTAAAAAGAAAAATGATCCAGCTAAAATTATTGAATTAAAAGCCTTAGAAATAATCCTTACAATTTTACTAGTTTTATTAGAACCTTAATAATAGGAATAAATCCAGAAAGAGAAAGTACATTCACACAAGATACTGCACTTAAAAACTTAAAACAACTTACTATAACCGATATGAAATATATTATACCTTTATTTTAGGATTTTACAAGATTAATAGCAGAAGCTAATAAAGCATTTGATGAAAAATTATGTAATAGATATTTTACAAAATTACACAAGATTTAGGAAAAAGAATACATGAAGAATGGATAAAGAACAATGGTAATCTTATAGGATTAGGTATACGACCTAAAGTACAATATATTTTCTTTAAGCTTCAAGAATGGTGTAAAGAATAATTTATTAGAGAACAAATTAGAAAACAATCATGAGTTTTGTAGAAAAGCTATATACACTCCACAACAATATGGACAAAGAAATTACTTTAAGCCAAAATGAAAAATATTAAGGAAATCCAATAAACCAAAATCTAGTTTTAGACAATACAAAAATGGAAGAAAACCCCATAATTATGTTAGAAAGCCATCAACTAGGAAATGCACTTGGTATATTTGTGGAGATCCTAAACATTTACCTAATAGATGCTCAAAAAGACAATTTAATATGGAAAGAGCAATTATAGCAGAACAACTAGATAAAGATGAAGTAAGTATAGATGGTAATGAAAGTGATAATGAAAGTATAAATAATACAGTAAGTGAAGAAGGGCCAGAAATTCCAAATATAATAGAATATACATATATGAATAATTCATGTGATCATAAATATATAAATGGAAAAGGAATTATGCGTATAGCATGTAGTATTTGTAGATTATATCCCGATATGCGTTTAAGAAATTAGTGTAATATATATTTTGATAAAATTTGTTTTATTGTGCTAAAAATGTATATAATATAGAATACATGTATCGCCTAAACCTAGTAAAAAACTAGAAAAGATAGAAGTTCTAAGTCATAAAATAAAAAATTAAGACTTAAGAATACAAATAATAAAATTAAAATTAAAAAATAATGAAAATATAAACAGTAATCAAAATAAAGGAAAATGAGTAGTTATAGAAGAACTTGATGAACTTAACCAATAATTAGAAGAAATACATCTACAAAATATAGCTTACGAACCACCAATACAAATACCCTGTTCTAGTAGCTTGGTACCTTTAGATTGTCGAATTTGGTGTAATCAAGAAATATATATTGAAACAAAGGCCATTTTAGATACAGGAAGTACAAAGAGCATGATTAGTTCCAGTCTTATACCAATGAACTTTAAAAAATAATTAAGTTATAATGTTAATAGTAGGACAACAGAAAATAGAATAATTAAAATAGCAAAGGAATTGATTAATGTAGGAATAAAGTTTAAGGATTTTTCAGGAAATTACAGTAGCAAGTATACGTTAGGACAAATACTTATTGCCCCAGATAATATAACAAGTCAAAAATTCCTTTTAGGACTAAATTTCATCTGTGCATTAAATGGTAGCTTATTAATAGGAAAAAATTATATCACTGTTAGCAAACATAATTATACCTTTCCAACCAATAGATATATTAAACAATCAGAGTTAACTGCGAGGCGTGGTGGACATGGTATTTCTGATCATTTAGATTTTTTTCAAAGAATTAGAGCAAAATAATATAGAGCCAGAAACCCTAGATGTCCTACTAGATGAAGAAATTAGAAACGTAGGGAAAGGATTAGAAGTGTTAAATTTAGAAAATGAAAGAATCTTACACAATTTAGAAAGACTAGAATTTAGAGGAGAAGATTTAGCAAAAAATAAAGTAAAATATACTTTTAAACTAAACATTTTAAACCCTGATATAACAATAAGAACAACAACAATTGAATATATACCTGAAGATATAGAAGAATTCAAAAGGCAAACTAAAGAGATGATGGAAACAGGCATAATAAGAAGAAGTGATAGCCTTCATACATCTGCAGCCTTTATAGTAAGAAATAATGCAGAAATAAAAAGAGAAAAACCTAGGATAGTCTATAATTACAAAAAGACTTAATGATAATACAGAAGATGATGCTTATAGGATACCTAATAAAGAAGAGTTAATTAATTTAATCCAAGATAAAAAGATTTTTTCTTTTGATTTAAAAACTGGATACAATCAAACTAAAATGGTAGAAAAAGATAAAAAAATGGATAGCATTTAGTTGTAGTGAAGGACATTTCGAGTGGAATGTTCTTTCCTTTGGATTAAAAAATGTTGCAGCAATATTCCAAAAATTTATGGATAATATTTTTAAGCCTTTAGATTTTTGTTTAGTATACATATATGACATCTTAATAGCTTCTGAAAATATTAAACAGCATCAAGATCATTTAAAACAAGTGTTTAACTTAATAGAAAAAAACGGAATAGTTGTATCTAAAAAGAAAATGGAGCTTTTTAAAAGAAATATTAATTTTCTAGGATTAGAAATAGGTCGGCCCCATATAGCCAAAAAAAAAATTAAGTTTTCCTGATAAGCTAGATAACTTAAAACAAATACAAGCATTCCTCGGAATATTAAATTATGCCAGAAAATTTATTCATAATTTAAGTACATTAGTAGGACCTTTATATAAGAAAACAAGAAAATCAGGATAGAGAAACTTTAACGCTGAGGATACTCAATTAGTAAGAAAGATAAAAGAAGCAGTAAAACAATTAAAACCTTTAAAATTGCCCTTAGTAATTGATTATATTGTTATAGAAGTAGATAGTTCATCAGAAGGATGGACAACATCATTAGTAACTAAACCTAATAAGTATTACCCCAAAACCACTGAAAAAATATCAGCAAATGCTAGTGGAATTTTAATAAAGAAAGAAGTAATTAGACTAGTTTAGATTCTGAAATATTAGGAGTTATAAAAGCCATAGATCATTTTAGGATTTATTTGAATAAACCATTTACTATAAGAAGTGAGTGTGAAGCTATAGTACGTTTTATAAAAAATAAAAATTTTAGAAAACAAAATAATCGTAGATGGTTAAATTTTAGAAATATTATAGAAGGTGATCTAGGTCGGAAATTAACCATACCCTCTCAGTCTGGACGACCTCGTGAAACGAACTAAAACGCAACTAAATGAACATTATAGACTGCACCCAACGAATCGGGCTGCCTACGTACCACTTAGGGATCAAGTCTAACTTAGTTCCTAATTTATGTATGAATTTCCTATCGTGAAGATGATTCGTAACACGAGCTATCCAAATTTATATAAGGGATCGTACTGTCTAATCTTAGTCTGAATACGAAGATATGAGTAGGTTAACGAATGTATTAAATATCGTCGTCCCCCCCCCCCACTTCATTCATAAATGCGAATATTTATAGTGTCCATACACGCTGTACGAATACTATTCCGCCAGCTGGATGATCTCCTCAAATATCACCACGTGTTATTAGTGAACGGTCTGGATCGTAACTTTTTAGGGTCGGGTACGGGTCAATTCTACCCGAATGGAAGGAACACGCGGATCTTGTAGTGTTTTGCAATTTCGAGGTTCGATAGGGATCTATAGTGCAAATACGGCCCTTATGTCCCTTGGGTCGTTCGTCTATACTGTACACAGCATAACAAAGACATGCTATCGAAATAGATACGCATCCGCTTGTTTTAATCATTGCACCGTATCGCCATATCACGAGGTAACGAGGTGATCGAAATAGGTGGGTCCCCTTAGTAGCATACTTTTTAGCATATCATTAAGTCCCCTACTTCGGTAGTGATGATGAAAATGTATATAACTTATCTTGAATTTTCATAAGTCAGTGACGAAGTAACGAATTAGACGATGAGCTGGGAAAGCAATAAATGCTCTGACATATACACGCGCGCCGCGGTAATTATTACCTCTGCAGGGTGTTATTTCCGATAACAGATCATCAATCCGAAACGTCACTGCATCCGAGCCGTCCAGTTAGAAACGAAAATTACGACCTTATTTCTAGTCTCATCAAATTGTGGTCTTAACGGATCAACCTCTGAGGCAGATCTTGGCCAAACCTGATGTGTCGGGTAGACTTATCAAGTGGGCCATAGAGTTGGGCGAATTCAGTATTGAATACCGAAGTCGAACAGCGGTCAAGGCCCAAATAATAGCCGACTTCTTAGTGGAAATGGCAGAGACGGGAGCAGAAGTCGTTTCAATGGTCGAGCCGGCAGGAACTTGGATTTTGCATGTGGATGGTTCCTCCATGACGAGACGCGGTGGAGCAGGGGTGTGGCTTCGTTCACCCGAAGGAGCGGATATGGAGTTTGCAATAAAATTGAATTTTGATGTAATGAATAATGAAGCGGAGTATGAAGCTTTGATTGCAGGATTAAAAATGGCAAAGGAGCTGGACATAAAGAGTATTAAGGTGTATACAGATTCGCAGTTGGTGGCGAAACAGGTGGCGGGCACATACGAAGCACGAGAAAAGACAATGGTACAATACTTGGCTAAGGTAAAAGAATTAATGCAGAAGTTTGAACAAGTGGAATTATGTCAGATACCAAGGGAAGAAAACGACCGTGCAGATGCGTTATCAAAATTTTCAAATCAAATAAAAGGATCTAAGTGTCGTAAGGTTACACTTTTGATAACGGATCATTCTGAGATTGAACCCCCGATGATGGTTGTTCCGATAGATGAAGAACCGAGTTGGATGGACACGATAGTGGACTACCTCTCCCGAGGAAAATTGTCTGATGACAAAATGGAATCACGGAGAGTAAAAAATAGAGCAGTGAGGTTTACGATTTTTAATAATATGCTTTATAAACGATCCTTTGGAGGACCGTTGTTTGAAAGATGCGGAGGCACTATATGTGCTGCAAGAAATACACGAGGGAAGTTGTGGAAATCACTCGGCAGGAAGATCGGTAGCTCAAAAGATAACGAGACAAGGATATTTTTGGCCCACACTAGTAAGAGATGCACATAATTTTGTTAAGAGATGCAGAGCATGTCAGCTTCATTCTAATGAAATCCACCAACCAGGGAAACCCATGGAGGTGATAAAAATTTCCTATCCTTTTGATCAATGGGGTATTGATATATTAGGTAAAGAAATTTTGTATCCTAAAAATCCTGATTCATTATATTAAATATAAAAATAATAAACAAACTGATGATTGTAGGACCATTTCCTCCTACACAAGGTCAAAAGAAATTCATTATTGTGGCGGTAGAACACTTCACGAAGTGGATTGAAGCCGAAACTGTGGCTCGTATTACGGAAAAAGTTATTATGGACATCGTGTGGAAAAACATTGTTTGCAGGTTAAGGCGATAAAATGTGCGTATGTAGTATACAATAACGATGTGTATGTATGTACTCATGGAAAAGCATTGTTTGCAGATTTGGCAATCCGAGGGTTTTAATTTCGGATAATGGAACCCAATTCAATGGAAAAATCATAACAACTTGGTGTCACGAATTAAAGATTCAACAGAATTTTACATCGGTGGGTCATCCTCAATCCAACGGATTAACTGAGGTCGCAAATAGAATCTTGCTTCAACACCTAAAGACCAGATTGGACGGTGAACGAGGTGCCTGGGTGGATAGTTGCCAGGAATACTTTAGGCATACATAACGACGCCACGCTCCACGACGGGTAAGACACCGTTTTGCCTGGTTTATGGTTCCGAGGCGGTAATTACTGCAGAGATCGGAATGGCTACGCATCGTGTGAGTTCATACTTTTCGAATGAAAATGCGGAAGCTAGGATGTTCGAACTTGAGGTGGTGGAAGAAATCAGAGAACGAGCTTATGCAAATATCCTCAGACAAAAGAGTGCTATGGCAAGAGCATACAACAAGCGAGTGAAAGAAAGGTCATTTAAAGTAGGGGATCTTGTTTTAAAGAAAGTAGAGGTATCGAGACATGTCAGGAAGCTAGAGGCAACGTGGGAAGGGCCGTACAAGGTGATAAAAATTACGAAAAGTATGACATACAGATTACAAGATTTGGAAGGAAAAGAATTGCCTCGACCTTGGAATATTAGTAATCTCAGAAATTCTATTCTTAGATTATATGACGTTTGAGTTCAATGAATTATGATTTGTCATATCAAATTATGTAAACAGATTCGAGTACTAAATTGATTCGTAGATAGTATTTACTATATTAATTCGTAGATAGTATTTAACAAGAAACGATTCAAATAAATGAGTACGTAATTCCGAATATAAGGTCGGTCTATAAAAGTTAAAAATGAATACATGCATTACGATCTGAAATAACAATAAACAAAATGATTCGATCATCCAACAAAATAGTTTAATTTAACAAAAAGAAACTTTTAAAACATGGCAAAGACGGCTAACGATCTTGGATCCTGCCCCGATCCTCACCAACATGTGAAACTATAGCATCAAGTTCATGTTGGAAAGAGGTGTTTGCACGAGTTTCGTCAGGTTCGAATCCCAGAGACGGAACGATATTGTTGAATTCGGGGAAGTTGATATAGTCAGACTCGTCATCCGGAGTCAAGGATGGACAAATGAGATCCATGTTGACATAGTCACGTTCAAACTCGTCGGGATTAACGCCAATGTTGAACCCACCGAGTTGCTTTAGATGGTCTATGGCTTTGTAGAAACTGTCTCTTTGGTCGTCTATGGCTCGTGTTAGGAATTTCATGTTAGATGTTTTGATGATGACAAATAGGACTTCCTGTTAGACCCCGAAAAATATAAGTATAAAAGCTTTCATAGAATATTGTGTATAAGTACCTGAAAGCTTATTTATCTTAGGCTTATAGTTTTCATCTTTGTAGAATTTTAGACTAAGAATGTGATACTAAATCACTAAGGAGAATTCTGGGTAAGTCTACCAAGTGATAAAGTTGAAGATCAAGCGTCTGAAGCTACAGAAGATAAAGATCTCTTGAAGCGTCCGTCAAACGTTTTAGAGACTATTCCAGGTTACAACTCCAGCGCTCAAAATACGAATGGATAACTCAGGCCGAATACTCAACACTAAGTCAATGATGGAATTCTGAGTGAGCCTATCAAAAACAAGATTGAAGAGTAAGCGTCTGAAATAAAGAGAAGAGACTCAGGATCAGTCCAAGCGTCTGTCCAATGCACGAGAAAAATTGTCCTCTTCAGCAAGCGTCCAAAAGGCTAAACCAACACGACCTACAATGAACGTAACCTGAGAATTCAAACCCAAAGCTATCCAAAGACTTAAAGAATGCATGAATCAAACGGACAAATTATTTCCAACGGAAATAAAACAAGATGCATTAAAAATCGGATAAGTGCTATTAAAATATAAGCACTATAACGTATGGGTAAGCCATTCATTTGACCAAGACTGTCAGAAGTTATGAAACCAAGAACATGCCTAACTAATTAAGTATACCCAAAGTTAGGAATGTCAGAACTCAAGGAATATTTGGGGAAACGAGATTCCAACCGTGTCAAACGGACAAAAACCACCAAACCTAATAAATAGCCCTTTCAACAAATAAGTAAAAAATAGAGCAAAAAAACCGTGACATATACAAGAGATATACCTGAATATCCTAGTGTGAATAATAGTCACAACCTCTTGTACCTCTTGTATGTAGAAAATTATACAAAAAGACACAAGAAAATAATACCTACTTTGTTGAAAGAAAAGCTTACAAAAATCCATAGCCAAATATTCGTATAAGCTTTTCACAAATATTCCAGAGACAGTCAACTATATCTCAAACCCTTTTTTTGAAAATCCCACATTACTATTGAGATATCCTCAAGTTGTTTGAACTTTCCAAAACCAAACAAAGCCATTACAAAACCTTTCAACATCTTTCGTCTAAGTGAGAAAGTGTGTTGACTTACAAGCGCCATTTTTGTGTGGAAGAAGATCTCTACTGGAGCTGAAATCTGTGTGACCAAGGAGTTCCGGGATCAAGTGTAACTTGCATTATTTCTGGGTGAAAGAAGCAAGGGGATAGAAGATCTTTAGTGGAGCTGAAATCTGTGTGACCAAGGAGTTCCAAGATCATATCCAACCTCTCTATTTTGTAGAAGTCTCTGTGTGACTCTTCGATAATCATCATAGTGGAAAACCTCTCTGATAAAGGGAGAAGAAGGACGTAGCTGGGATTACATCACCCAGTGAACCTTACAAATATCTTGTGTCATTTACTGTTTTGTTGTCTTACATTATACTGTCATATTATATCTTGAAAAGGGATTTAAACTAATAAGCGACTAATTGGTTAAAACGAACGCTAAGTTATAAAAACATTTCCGCTGTGCTAACCCTGATTTAGTGACTAAACTCTGCCCTACTTTGGTAAGTGTTGAAATCACCGAATCTAAGTTAACTTTTCTCAAGCGCCTGAAACTAGCGCTTAAGTCATCATCTCTCAAGCGCCACATCCAGCGCTTAAAGTTTTCCGAGCGTTCAAATACCTCACAGTAATACGAAAGTTTTTAGAAGTCGAAAAAGACTTCAGGGTCTATTCAACCCCCCCTCTTCTAGACCCTTTCGTATACCACTTGGGACCAACATCTCGAGAAATAATGATATCGTCGAACTGGGTTGAACGGACAAAATCTTTTACCCCGTTCAGTCGAGCATCTTGAAGCTTAGCTGCGAAGTTGAGGCTAGAAATGAATTCTTTAACTCCCAGTTCGTAAGCTTTACGACGTTCAGAGTTTAGCAGCTGTTCGAACTCTAAAAGCTTTGCCCTGAGATCTCGATTTTCAGCCTGAATGTTTGTCTTGTCGACCTGGAGTTGAGTGGACTTGGCCTTTTCGAGGTCCAAGCTCTTGCAAACTGTATCGAGTTCAGTTTGGACAGAGGCCAATTTTTTAAGGTCTTCCTCGTTGGTTTTCAACTCGGCAGTTATTTGTTCCTTATAATCCTCGAGTTCTATCTCGGCGGACGAACCGATATCTTTATGGTGAGTGCTGTTGAGAGTGAGCTGATGGATGCACAAGGCAAGCTGGACGTTAAAGTTAAAATGAAATTAGTTCGGAAGCTTAAAAGAATCGACATCAACGAAGTGTATAAATTTACCTTGGAAAGCAGAGCGAAGACATGTTTCTCCACCCAAGGATGGGAATGGTTCAACATTTCCAGCTTATCCCGAGGCAGCAAAATATGGCTCATCATTTCGAGAGCCGTGCTCGACCCTTCGGCACCAAGGACGCTGCTGTCCTCATAGATTCGCCATTTAGGCTGGATCGGAGTAGCGTTGGGTTGGGGTGGAGGACGATCCACGATATTAGTCTACATGTAATCCTGAAGGCGAAGACTCTCTAGTTTGTCCATGGCCTCCAACATGTCAGCGTCGTTTCCCGCTGGTCGAAGACCTCAGGTTGGAGCCTTCAAGGTGGAAGGAGCTTGTGACAAAGGAAGGATAGATGGAAGAGGTGGCACTTGGGTTGAGGAAGAGGGCATGGAGCCCTTGTTGACCTCATAACGCCCTCTTTTCTGACGAGGACGAAGATCGCCATCACTCGGCTGGGCGGGTAACGCCGAAACAAGGTCCGTTATGTCGAGTTCAGGTGCATCGGGGTTGTGATGCGGCGATGATACCGGCAGACTCTGGAGGGCGGAAGAAGATTCAATTTGTGGGTCGTCTGGTTCAGTGATCCGGATGGAGGACCGACGAGGCTGGGTTGAACCTGCTGCCCCTTAATTACGAGCAGCCGCAACAGCCTTCTTTGCTGCTTCTTTTTCGTCAATCAATTTACGGCTCATTCGGGCTTTACGAGTGGCCATCCCTACAAAAGTTAGAAAATTTCAGAATCTTATAGAAATGATTACTATTAAATTTACGACGCAGATATCCTTACCGACATCCCTGACGGGGTTAACGTTAGCAACACTTAGTCCACAGGCTCGTAAAACGGACTCATGGACTAGTGAGGTTTTGTAATACCACTTGAGGAGGTCGTTGAGTTTTTCGAGTGAGATGGTAGGATTTGGAACTCCTATGAGTTTGGTGGGAACATTCAAATTCCACTTACGACTCACTGACCAAGACTCGCCTCGAGGAGGAGCGATACAAAAATACTTATCCTTCCAAGATTCGAAAGACGAACCTGGATAAGCTTGGAGTCGGTGATGTTTTTGAGGTGAGAGAAAATGAAAACCTAGTTTGGTAACCTTCGTACATCGTTGCAATTTGAAAAAGTGATTAAAGTTTGCAACATCGGCAGGGGAGTTATAGGAAGTCATTAAAACGATAAAATATGCGAGGTGTCGATATGAATTTGGTAATAGCTGAGTGGGGCACAGACGGAGAAATTGAAGAATAGAAATGATGGCGGGATGAAGAGGGAATCTAAGTTCGGCCGTCAAATGAGCAATGTGAAAGGTGCGAAAACCTATTGGAGGCCGATGTAAACGATCGGTGGGGCCAGGAATTACTATACGGTAATTGGTAGGAATGTGATATTTAGTTCTTATTTCGGCAACTTTAGCCTCGTTTAGGGAGGACGGAGTTTGCAACCATGTAATGCGATGGATATGGGAAATATTTGGAAAAAGATCTGAATTAGGATCGTCTCCATCCTCGTAATCCGCATACGAGGCTGGAGCAAGCTGACCCTCAAGGACTTCAGTAGACGCGAGAGTATCCGATTCATTCTCCTCGGAGGAGGAATCTGACTCGGAGCTCGAACTCTCTTACTGTCGGTACTAACCCTAGAAGCTTGGATTTGGGTTAATGGTTCCTCGGTTCCTTCTACGTTGGAATCCTCCAAAATGTCTACTATCTCATTTATCGGATCTAGAGCCATGTGTAGAAAAATAGTAAGAGAGTAAGTACTATACCTAAATGAAGCGTCTGATGATGCAAATAAATATGACGAGGCGGATGAATTTACTTCCTAAACTCACGAACGATTGAGATGAAGAAGTACGACACAAATGAGTCTCTTTTAGCAGGAATTTATGAAAAGTAAAAAGGATTAAAATGTCGAAACAGTTTATATAGTAAGGTAAAAATGGGACATGGACGGTTTGGATCAATTCAGTCGTTTCTAACTGGACGGCTCGGATGCAGTGACGTTTCAGATTGATGATCTGTTATCCGAAATAACACCCTGCAGAGGTAATAATTACTGCGGCGCGCGTGTATATGTCAGAGCATTTATTGCTTTCCCAGCTCGTCGTCTAATTAGTTACTTCGTCACTGACTTATGAAAATTCAAGATAAGTTATATACATTTTCATCATCACTAACGAAGTAGGGGACTTAATGATATGCTAAAAAGTATGCTACTAAGGGGACCCACCTATTTCGATCACCTCGTTACCTCATGATATGGCGATACGGTGCAATGATTAAAACAAGTGGATGCGTATCTATTTCGATAGCATGTCTTTGTTATGCTGTGTACAGTATAGACGAACGACCCAAGGGACATAAGGGCCGTATTTGCACTATAGATCCCTATCGAACCTCAAAATTGCAAATCATTACAAGATCCGCGTGTTCCTTCCATTCGGGTAGGATTGACCCTTACCAGACCCTAAAAAGTTACGATCCAGACCGTTCACTAATAACACATGGTGATATTTGAGGAGATCATCCAGTTGGCGGAATAGTATTCGTACAGCGGGTATGGACACTATAAATATCCGCATTTATGAATGAAGTGGGGGGGGGGGACGACGATATTTAATACATTCGTTAACCTACTCATATCTTCGTATTCAGACTAAGATTAGACAGTACGATCTCTTATATAAATTTGGATAGCTCGTGTTACGAATCATCTTCACAATAGGAAATTCATACATAAATTAGGAACTACGTTAGAATTGATCCCTAAGTGGTACGTAGGCAGCCCGATTCATTGGGTGCAGTCTATAATCTTCATTTAGTTGCGTTTCAGTTCATTTCACGAGGTCGTCCAGACTGAGAGGGTAAGGTTAATTTCCGACCTAGATCAGAAGGAAATGTATATAAAGTAGAATTTGAACATATAAAAGGAAAACATAATAGTATAGATGATTTGTTGAGTGGACAATTAACTATAATTTTGGGAAACAGAGAATGGACTCACAAGGAGAAAGCCATCAGCAGCCCAGACCTACATTCTCACAGCTCTTACAAGACCAACCCAAAGACCTTCCTTCAGACCCGATATCACTTGGATAATCAACAATAGACCTTCTTTTTCAATTGAAACCCAGCATTTTAATCCAGCAATCCATAATACATACTTCAGAACTAAAATGTTTGGGAAAATTTCCTTCCAGTTAAACATAATTTCAAGCTGCCCAAAGACACTCCCTACATTACTGAAGATCAAAGCATTCTACTAAATGCTTTGTGGGAAGCTCATAATTCAAGTAGTAAACTAGCAGCACTCAACGCGTTGTGTTACTATTTTGAAAAAGAAAATAAAAATTTTCCTGCAAAGGAAGCGGCAGTCTATCTTGTTATTAGAGGACAATCCGTCGTAGTTTTTAAAGATTGTCAACTTGCATTAGAAAGGATTCAGAAAGTTTCAAATGGATATATGATACCCTTTAAGCAATTCTACGAAGCAATAACAACATCAAGAAGACTTTTAGGCCTAAATTCTTATATTCAGCCCAATGTCGAAAATGCAAAGCCCAAAGTACTTTTAACATGAAAGCACCCTATAAGGCCAGATGTAGAACAACTCGAAAGCGATCTCGAAACCATCACCAAGCAATTTAAAAACCTCAATATACTTTGTCAAGATCTTTTAGCTCAGCATGAAGACCTCCAACCCCATATTACAAGCCCAAAAGAAAAAGAAATTCCTAAACAAATCAAGGATAAATGCTACCAATTTTTATCTGTTCGAACCTTTTTTAATCCCGGTCAAACCGTTTTAGCGCTACCTGAAGAAATACAGAACCTAATCTGGCCTAAAGTGGAGGAAATTTTTTATTCACAAATGTTAAAGGTAGCCCAAATCATCATCAAGCAACAGATAGATGGAATAAAGCCCAAGACTCAACTTCTACAATGGAAAGGAGAACCTATTCGCGAAGAAGGAACATTAAAATTCTATACACTTAAGTATTTTTCTGGGCCAAGAATTCACATCAACGCCTCAGTATTCAGAGAATGATGGATAGATGACATTTTTATCAGCTTACAACTACTCTTAGATTATGTTTCGTATCAAGAATTTTTGTATCAGATCCAGCACAAGTCATACATTTAGGAAGACAACTTTTAGAAATAGTTAATTTTCAATTTGATCAAGGAGCAGTTAACCTTCGATTTAATATAACATCTTTTCCCCCTATATGGAATAAATTAAGAGTAGAAATTGAACATTCCTTTATATCAATCTCTGAAGATAATGAAAAATGGGAACCAATGTCAGGAAGTTTCTGGTCAGATAGTGAAGAAGCCATCAACCCCTTAGCAGATGAAGAAGAACTCAAGTTAGCATTGGAAATTAGAATAAAAAGGCAACAACATTTTTTAATGCCTAATTACGATCTAGTATCATGATTCAAACTTATTTTTCAAGCCCATCATCAGAGCATATTTGTTCTAGCAGGAGTCAAAGTTCGATACCAAATAGCAACACTTGGGAAGAAAGCTATGGCAAGCTTAGAACATCAGCCCAAGTATAATCCAGATCCAGAAGGAACTAGCCGAGATGCATACTAAAGATAAAGCTTCAAATTCTCAGCAAAATAGAAGAGCAATAATTCACCCAAACAAAGGTCATAAATGCACCAACTTTATAAGGACAATAATTTTCAGCAGTATCAAAAGCAGCAATAATTCAACATCCTCAAGATTTGACACCAATAATTTAGCAACCAGACCAAAGCTACAACAACACTTAGACAACCAGCTTCAATAATGCATATTTTCTGTACATTTTTACTGTTCGTTTTGCCACCTGTGGCATTTCTTTAAATAGAGCACTGTTTGTAGTACAATAATAGGCAGGTACTGTAGCAACCTGCCATGGATGTCAAATTTTTCTTTCATTTTGATGTAATGTATTTCAAATCCGAGGACTATATAAGGACCTCACCCCTCATATTGTAAACTTGCACCTTCCTTAACACTCTCCAACCCACACTTTTTGGTTGCTAAAGAGTCTCTCCGCTTTCTTTAATAAAATAACTACTTTGTGCGCAAAAATTTCTTGTAAGTTTTTATGCTTTATTAATATGCATAGCGAGTAGTTTACCCTTAGGGACGGAATTCCCCTACTATTTAAAAATATTGTAGTTCTCTCATGCTCAAAAAACACAAAAACATTAAAAAATACTCAAAAACCAAATAAAAAATGATGAGGAACTGTAGTAACCTTCTACCCTTTTATCGTCCCAAAAATATGTTTCCGCTGTATAAATTTTATTTAATCTGCGATACTTTTCCTGCTTTGAGAAAATTTTGTTTACCGTCTCGGTGTACATCGGATGGGAGACAAAATGTGCGGAATAATTCCCCCCAGTGTGCAAGCAATCTGGTATCAGAGTAGTGTTCCTGAGTTTATATTATGAAACAAGTTAAGAATATATTTTGAAATTCAAAAGGGTAAGACATGTACTTTACTCCAGATCTAACATACGTCTTCGTTGATGAAGCAATCAGATTTACGAAGCAACTGTCTTACATGAGAATTTTAGAATAGAATGCTTAACTCGTTAAATGATAAGAAATTGGTAACATTGTTCTCTTTTTATATCTTTATGTTGCTTTTGTAAAAAATTATTTTAAGAGGACCAAAGTTAGAAATCTTTAAAAGTTATTGGATCCATGTACAATTAAAAGAAAGTAGTTGGGTGAAGGAGGTGCTACTTCCTTGACATATTTTAAAAGAAGGGCTATTTGGCTAAATGTCCCTTTAACAAGCACATCTCACTTGGAGCAGTGATTGTATATGTTTTAGGTAAATACATTTTGCACCACTATAGTATGCCTATGATTGCATTTATACCCTTGAAATTTCAAAAATAACAAAAATACCAAATCTTTAATACTGTTTTGACCATTTGACTATAAAACCCTCAAGATTTTCAAAATTCACATCAAATCATACTATTCTTTTATGTTCTTTTTGCCAAAAGTTTTCTTTCCAAAGAAACGCATGGTAATTTTTCTTGTTAAATTTCGAAGATGCTTACACAATTCAGAAAACAACACAAATGATGGGATAATTGCCCTCACACCCCTCAATGATAGGGTAATTACACAAACATCCCCTCACTAATTGATAATTACAAACATGCCCCCTCAGAGGGTCTATTTGTAAGGTTCACAGGGGGTGTAATGGTAAGAATTATTACACACACAAGGGGTGCAATTGTAAGAAATATTTAACATAAGGGGGCATGTTTGTAATTATCGATTAGTAAGGGAAAATTTGTGTAATTACCCCATCATTGAGGGGGGGTGAGTGTAATTATCCCTATTTTGATTGACGACATGAAATATTTGAGGGTTTGTAAGTTTGTGTTGTTACTAGACATTTATATTACAAGATAAACAATTTCTATTTTTTTTTTTTTGCCTTAAACATGAAAAGAAAATTATGGGGAATGTAATTATGAATGGTTAAGCTTATATAACATGGTAAAAAATCATACAGCAAATATGTAAAAAAAAAATGAAATTGTAGGCGATAATGTTTTTATTACCTCTAAAACTTCAAAAAGTGCATACATATACCACATCAAGACCCAATTTTTAAAACAAGTGCAAAAAATGATAAATGGTAATTTTACGGCGGACCAAGGTCAATGGTTTGAGTTAGGGCTATAAATGAGTCGAGCTTGAGCCGAGTCTTGCAAATTTCACAGGCTCGAGCTCGAGTTCATCTTAAAAAATTTGAGCTTGAGCTCGAGCTCAGGCTCGTTGGCTCATTCGAGCTTGAGCCGAGCTTGAGCTAAACTCATTTGCTAGTTGACTCGAGCCAAGCTCGAGATTTTGGCTTGTTTGCAAGCGCGAGCAGTTTTTTCTATAGAATGAACATATATTTTAAATCATGAGATCTGTACAAAAATTATACAAAGAGGAACGGATAACGGTAAGCACTCGGATCGTCAGTGGGGAAGAGAACTTGGAGAAGAAAATAAAATAAAATTTAGATTTTACAAAAATATATGCATTCAATTATGAATTCCAAAATGAATATATGACACATGAACAAATATATTTAGTGTGAAAGACAATAGTTAAATTTGATTAGTCTAGAAACTTATACGGAGGATATTTTGGATTATAAAGAACTTTCATAATATTTTTCAATATATTATTTCGTAATTACTTAGTTATTATTATTCCAATATTATTCATATAATTTGTTATTATTAATATAAGTAAGACACGGATAATAAAAGCATTGTTACTAATATATATATATAGACACACATATACGAAAAGTTGACACTTAACAGGTGAAATATTTATTCAACATCATTTGATCAAATATATTGTGCAAGAACAATATTACAAAAAAATTGAATATAATATTAAGTAAACATAAATATACTTATAAATAAAAAAATATAATAATAGTAAAAGCTCGTGAGCCGGCTCATGACTCGAGCTGGAGACATCTCGAGTTTGAGCCGAGCTTTAATCGAGCTGGCTTGACTCACCTTACACCACTAGTTTGAGTGTATATTTTGTGTCTATCTCATTCATACAAGTGTTTGCGGAGATCACACAATACACTTTACCGTGTAAGAGAGATTGACTCTAGGACCATTAAATTTGATCTAATATAGATTTTTCTGTGTATTATGTGTGCTTTATATATACATTTATATGAGATAGATATACACAAAATATACATTTATAGGTCAAATCATTAAACTCGATCATATATAGAATTAGGTGGAGGTGAAGGGGCCAAAAGAGGGAAAGTTAATGGGAACAGAAAAAAATGAGAATCAACATTGAGTTTAAGTATTACTACTAACATTTAAGTGCTCAATAAATTGACACTTGAGTACACAAATTTTTGACCAATGAAAGTTGGGTTTTACTTTTAAAAGGAAGTCCTGTGGGCACTTTTCATAATAAGTTCTGACACTACTGTGGTTCTGTCTGCGTGCACTATTTTCTCAAGACATATTTATCTCCAAAAATAAAAACAATTTTAAATATGGATTTTAAAAGTGGTGGTTATAAAGTAAGGTCGTTGGAAATTCATTATGATTTTATGCTTAAATTCTAACTTTTTATTCGAATGTTACAATATGCTTAACTTGTCATTTTATTTATTTTTAGCTGGTGATGATTAGCTTATAATAATTAATACATTAAAGATGAAGATTTATCTCTTAATATTTTGGTAGGATCAAGGTGATGAAGTTGAGCTAAATTTTGGCGAAAGAAAAGGCATTCTTGACAAGTAGAATCCCTTTATTAGATCAATCACTACAAATTTTTCATAATTTAGTTTTTAAAGTCATAAAAATTTCTAATCCAACATGTTTGGTCACACTTACTTCAAATTAGACGGCAAATTAATTACATTTAACATGTGATTAGTGCTTACTTTAAGAAAATGATTATTTGGCTTAGAGATATACCAATACAAGTTGGTTCAGTTGGTAAGGACGGACCACTTCCCTCAGAAGGTTGTGTGTCCGATTCCCTCTGCCGACGTGAGAATTGTGTTGGTGGGCAATCTGTAAATATCTTTGTAAGTGACCTATTGTCCCGAAGGCATGTCTTGGCCCTGGTAGGTGGCCGGAGCAGACCCTGCCTAAACTTTCTGAAACCAAAAAAAATAAAAAATGATATGGGCAAAATTTTCTACTATCATTATTATTTTGAATGACGTGATATTTTTGTCTAAAACGTCTGATTTAAGAAAATAAATTCTTATATCAAAATATCCCAAAAAATGAAATCAACAAATTTACAACAAGTACAGTATGTATTTGAATTTTTTTATAGTTGGAATTATTAAAGAGGAGAAAGAAAAGGGCAATAGAAGGGTCTCTATCAAGTTTTTGGTTTTATATGAGAAACCAAACAAAGTATAGTAAATCCACTGTCCTTCATGTTGCAGCCTTTCACGGGACAACTAATACAATGGATAAACAAATGATCTTGATCATATCAATATTTTTATAACTCCAAATTTAAATATAATGACTATATATGTGATAAAACCACGTCAAATCCATTGTAAACTTTTTTTTGGTTACAAATCCATTATAAACTTTTTTTTTGGTTACAAATCCATTATAAACTTTTTTTTGGTTACAAATCCATTATAAACTGATATTTACATTTATATCAAATTCAAATAGAGCTCACAAGAATCACTATTTTATTTCCCTGAATTGCATACGCGGACGGTTAAAACTTAAAAACTCTCATACAATTGAAATAAATAAAATATAGACACTCTTAAAATTAAACTAATAATTGGGTTAGATGAGTACTTTACTCCTTAAAACCAAATTTAAGTTCAAATTCTGCTCAACATAACATAATAATAAAATGACATATTAATTTATGTAATAAAAATGTATTATTTTTAAAAAATAAATACATATAAAAATGCACTTATTTCTTTCATACACGATAAATGATTTTGTAGTATCAATACTATCCTTTGCACTATATCCAATTGGGAATTGATAAAGGCACTCCACATTTGTTAGTTGCGCTCCACTTTTATTTAAATTTAACCACATAGACAAAAATACCCTTTAATCTATTATTAAAATAATTCTTATCATCTTCAAAAAAGGACAAAAATGAAAAACAGATGCAACAAAAATTAATCGTAAATAACACCGAGCCCATTGGGGAGACAGAACACAACTCGGGGAAAAAACCTCGTATGGAGTCTGGACGAGTAGAACCAATGAAACATAAAACTGTTGAATTGTTCTCTGGAGACTCGAACCGAACTACAAGAATTGGGTCGCAGATGCCAGGGAGCTTAGAAATGATGATGATTGATTTCCTAAGGGAAAATTCTGACATGTTTGTCTGGCGGGCTTCGGACTTCAAAGGGATTGACGCCGAAGTAGCAGTGCATCGTCTGAACTTAGATCAGAAAGCAAAACTGATAAAGTAGAAGCGCAAAAATTTTGGCCCAGAGAGGAATGCAATCATAGAGGCAGAGGTGAATAAGTTGCTTGAGGTAAGTTATATCCAAGAGATTCAATTCACGGATTGGCTGGCGAACGTGGTGCTCGTACCCAAATCAGGAGGTCAATGGCATATATGTGTGGACTTCACAGATTTGAACAAGGCCTGTCCTCGTGACCTGTACCCATTGCCTCGTATTGATCTCCTCGTCGATTCAACAGCCGGGTGTGCTCTTTTGAGCATGATGGATGCTTACAAAGGTTTCAACCAGATCATGATGGCTCCAGAAGATAGGGACAAAACTTCTTTTGTTACAGCAAAAGGGGTATACAGTTACAACGTGATGCCCTTCGGTTTAAGAAACTCAGGAGCGATATATCAGAGATTAGTGAACACAATGTTCAAAGGAGAAATAGGGAAGACCATGGAGGTATATGTTGACGATATGTTGGTTAAAAGTGTAGAGGAAAGTGCGCACTTGGATCATCTACAAACTGCCTTCCATATTATGCGCAAGTATGGTATGAAACTAAACCCGAAGAAGTGTACCTTTGGAGTTAGAGGGGGTAAATTTCTGGGTTTTATGGCGACGGAACGAGGCATCGAGGCCAATCCGGAAAAGATAAAAGCAGTTGTGGAGATACAGTCCCCGAAATCTGTAAAGGATGTTCAAAAACTAACGGGGAGAATGGCTAGTCTCAGCAGGTTCATATCGAGATCTGCAGATCGTGGTCTACATTTCTTCAAAATCCTAAAAAAGGTAAAAAAATTTGAATGGGCAGAGGAATGTGAAACGGCATTTCAAGAACTAAAAAGGTATTTGACCTCTGCTCCGTTATTAACGAAGACACTGGTCAGAGAACCTCTCATGTTATACTTAGCTGTGTCCGATGAGGCAGTGAGTGCTGTTTTGCTTCGTGAACAGGATGGAGATCAAAAGCCTGTCTACTATGTCAGTAGAACGATGCAAGGAGCTGAGAAAAACTACACTCAAATTGAAAAATGGGCATTAGCCCTAATAATTGCGGCTCGTAAGTTGCGACCCTACTTTCAATCACATAATATTGTGATACTTACAGTTCAACCACTTAGGCAAATTTTGGCTAAACCCGATGTTTCAGGGTGCCTCGTAAAATGGGCTGTTGAACTTGGTGAATTCTCAATCGAGTACAAACCACGAACCGCCATAAAAGCACAAGCATTGGCGGATTTCATTGTTGAAATGACAGTGAACCATGAACCTAAAAATGCCACTCCTGGTACATGGATGCTTCATGTAGATGGATCATCCATGAACCAAAAGAGGGGCAAGGTGTATGGTTACAAGACCGGCCCGGAAGGCAATGATCATGAATTTGCTATCAAGCTAAATTTTGAGGTAACTAATAACGAGGCTGATTATGAAGCTTTAGTAACTAGATTGGGGATGGCAAAGAGCATGAAAGTGAAACATTTAAATGCATACACCGACTCTCAGCTCGTGGCGAACCAGATTGCGGGTTCGTATGAAACGAAGGAAAGGAACCTCGTTTTGTATTTGAAAAAGGTGAAGGAGTTGATGAATGAATTTGAAAAGATACACATCTACCAAATACCGCGAGGAGAAAATGTGAGAGCTGATGCTCTTTCAAAATTTGAAAACCTAATTACTGGAATGAAAAGTTGGACAGTTACACTGTTGGTATCTGAGAAATCAAAAATCTTGTCAAACGAAGCTGCAGATGTGATGGTCACAGCTAATGAGACGAGCTGGGAAGATGAGATAAGATTGTACCTGTTGAAAGGGGAATTACCCGAGGATCGTAACATGGCCCGAAGGATCGTATATAGAGCTTTAAGGTTCACAATAATTGACGAGGAGCTCTATAAACGATCTTCAGCTGGCCCACTATTATGTTGCCTCACTCATTCAGAAGCAAAGTATGTAATGAGGGAAATTCATGAAGGAAGTTGCGGAAACCATTCAGGAGGCCGCGCATTAGCCCAAAAGATATTGAGGCAGGGATACTACTGGCCAACGCTAGTGAAGGATGCCTTTGAGTTTACCAAAAAATGCGCAGAATGTCAGATGAATTCGAACCTACTGCATCGTCCAGCTACTGAGATGGAACCAATTAAGATTGCTTATCCATTTGATCAGTGGGGAATAGATATACTGGGTCCTTTTCCCCCTGCTGCGGGACAGAGGAAATTCATTATAGTGGCAGTGGAATATTTTACGAAGTGGATCGAAGCCAAGGCGGTAGGTAGTCCCAGTTTAACAGTAAGAATGTGATAAAATGGTGTGACGAATTAAGAATCCAACAAAATTTCACAGCGGTAGGTAGTCCCCGAGCAAATGGGCAAACTGAGGTGGCGAACAGGATAGTTCTTCAACATCTAAAGACTAGGATCGAAGAGAAGAAAGGTAACTGGGCTGAAGAATTGCCTGGAACTTTATGGGCATATCGTACGATGCCAAGGACCTCGACAGACGAATCACTTTTTTGCCTTGTATATGGCTCGGAAGCTGTGATTCCTGCTGAGATTGGAATGGAATCGTACCGAGTACGATCCTACAATCCTGAGGAGAACATGGCGACGATGGCATATGAACTGGATGTTGTTGAAGAATTGAGAGATAGAGCCTATGCCAAAATCCTAATGCAGAAAGAAGCAATGTCAAGGACTTATAACAAGAAGGTAACATCACGAAACCTCCAGGTCGGAGATCTGGTCTTGAAGAAAGTCGTGGTGTCGAGGCATGTTGGAAAACTCGACCCAAATTGGGAAGGGTCTTTTAAGGTCACGAAGATAACGAAGAAAAGAACATACAAGCTACAAGATCTAGATGGGAAAGATCTGCCTCGTCCTTGGAATATTCAAAACCTACGAAGGTTCTATACTTAAGAGTCATTTGAGAGTCTACCCTTCTTTTTGTACGGGGTGACTCGATTTTGTGTATATATGTTCATCTTTTGCTTCTAATGATATACATATACATTTTTAGCGTGAAGGTATAAGAGTACAGATCGTACATCTTTCATTTCTACATATTACCTTGTTATGAGAAATAGTAAAAGCAAACAAATGAAATTGCAGTCGTTTATAAACGGAACGTATAGCTAAGAGAAATATGGTTAAGTCAAAGCAACATTCCTGAGTGAATTATACGAGGCAACTATGCAACTAGAAGACTATTCATAAAGTTTTTTCCCATCAAAACTTGTTCATAAAAAGATAAAATAACGAAGTAACAAGAAAAATCCTAATCTAAATATTCTCAGCGACCGAGGCTTGAGCCTCCTCGTTGACTTTCTCGTTATCTGGGATTGGACCCAGAGAATGAAATTTTGGAAAAGGAATGGATTGTGGGCCAGGTTCGGCACAAGAGTCTCGAAGGGACGGAGAAGCAACAAACTTCTGAGCAAAATCCTCCTCATCAAAATCTTCAGGCAGGATTTTCTCATTCTTCAAGTAATCTAGCGCCTTTATGAACCCATCGAAGAGAAAGTATGATTCTTTCTCCTCGACCAACCTCTCAAAGGCGATGGAGCTTTTGAAATCTCGAGTTGCTTCGAAGCGAGTCTGCCTCTGAATCTCTTGATATTCATCCAAAGCCAAGAACTTGGATCTACCCTCGGCCAACCCAAATTGGAACTCCATCTATTTGGCTGATTGCATGCTAACTTGCAGCTTTTGTAAGTCTGAGTGAAGTTCCTTCATTTGCAGCCTCAAATAGTTGACCTCGAATGTGCGAGCATCCAACTGCTTCTCGAGCTTGGCCTTCCCATTGTTGAGAAATTGTGTGGCTTCGGAAGCTGCGGCCTGAGCCTCCTTCAACTCATTTTCTAATTTAAGCCTCTGTACTCCCTGAATTCGGCATCAGAGGTAAGTTTACGATCGCGCCAGAAGGAAAGACCAAGGGAAAGTTGATGTAAATAGAGAGCAACCTAGCAGAAGACGATACCAGTGTTAAAGAAGTAAATAAAGTGCGAGCTGAAGTAAAACGATAAAGAGGAAAATGAAGCAAATATCTTCGCAATGGCCTCAAAGCCCTGTTGCTCGATGATGGTAAGAGGAAGAGTTGCGAGGGCGGCCTTATCCTTGGGGAGAATGATACCTTGTATCAATTCAGAGACCGTTAGAGATCCCCCTGGTCTTATGATAGAACTGTCCTCGTAAACTCGCCAGTTTGGAGTAATGGCGGCTTTGCCACGATTAATGATTCGACTCTATCTTTAAGCCAAATCTGTTCAAACTTCTCCACGAGCCGAGCCATGGATGTCTCATAAAGATCGCCAAGTGTTGCGGATCCTAACTCAGGGCTATACCCTGACCCTTCGAACCTCCTCTTCTTCCTTAATTCGCCTGTCGTGGGACCCATAAGAAAAGATGGGTTCATGCGAGAGCCCTCTGATATCTCAACTATCGGTTCCCGCATAGGTCTTGCCTCGTTCAAGGGAGGAACATCGTACACCGGCTCATTAGGCAGAGGGGGCTTGGACGCTCTACTAGGGGTAGGAGCACGAGGCTGTGCACTCGTTTCCACAACAGCGGCACCTCGCCTGGTCCTCCCAGCAGCTCGCTTTGCAAGGTTCCTCTCCATACGAGCCGCTTTTTCAGCCATTCCTAAAAAATTAAAATAAGATAAAAATTAGAGTAATGAAAGAAGAAACATTTACAATACTGCTATCCTGGTTAAGTACGATGCTTACCCACTCTTTCGGATTCAATGGGAGCATGACTTATATGACACCGAACCAAGATTCCTTCGGTATGGAGGAAGTCAGCATTATATAAATGCCAAAAATGTTCCTCGATAAAATGTTGACCCCAGGTGACCTCACCAACATTTTCGAGATGAGGTAAATCCGCCCTCCACTCACAAGGCAGCCTCCACTTCTTAAATTCTGGTTGGGCTATATAAAAGTACTTATTTTTCCACGCACCGTACGAGGAAGTATTCTTCTTAAATATACGAACGCGAGGATTACGAGGGAAAATATAGAGAAATCCCTCATCCCCGGTCCATGATCTACTGAACTTAAATGTTTCCATGAAGTGGGCTAACGAAGCTGTAGCTTCCCAATGATGCATAAGAACGATGAAGGCGTTAATATGTCTATAAGAATTAGGCAAGAGTTGGGTGGGGCATAATCATAACCTAGATAGAATTCGAACAGTAGTAGGGTAAAGAAGAAACCTCACTTCTGCTTGTAAGTGAGCGAGGTGGAAGCTTCTATAGCCAAGAGGAGGAGTGTCTATGCGGTCAGTTGGACCAGGGATCTTAATATCATACTCGTCAGGTATATAATACCTCTCTCGTATCTCTGGGATCATCCTAGGGTTTAAAGTGGATCGCATACCACTCCAAGGGTGATATACACGAGGCACTCTACGTGCTACCTCACCCTCGGACTCCTCATCGTCACCTCCCTCATCCTGATTGCTCTCGCGATTAGACCCCCTATCCTCACCTGCCACCTCTTCGTTTGCCTCGTTATCCTAACCCTCGTATTTATCTATTTCTAGTTCATCATCATCTACGGTTCTAGACAAAGAGTCTAACTGCTCTACTTCCTGTTTTCCTGCTAACGATGCAAGAGACTCATCGGATCTAGTCCTAGAAGTGGAACGAGCCATGATGCAAAAGACTGAAAACAGAAAACAGACGAACCAAACTAAAATACGAAGCAGAAAAATATAAACTCACACACCACCAAAATTTGAGGATGAATGCAAACAAATAGAAGCGAAGGAAAAATACCTAACGATAGTATCTTGCAAGAAGATAAGAGGATGTTTAATAGGAAAACAAGCTCTAATCTGCACAACGCAGAACTGTGGCCTGGGTATAATACTCTTTCTTCTTCCTTCTTCTGAATGCAAAGGAAAAATCTCCTTGAGACTTGCTTGGGCCCTCTAAATAAAGGAATTGTTCGAAGATTTGCAGGATTTCTTTTCTTTGGTCACTTCTTCTCTCGGAAGTTTGCTCTGAAAATGGAGGGGAGTAAAAAGTGAAAAGGGGCCTAATGTTTCCCTATTTGTAGACTCTGATGGGCGGGAATATCAAAGGTCACAACTGATAAGTGATATCAGTTGCTAATTTAAAATGGACGCATCATATGTGATAGCTGTTCATTCACCCCACTACCCATCATTTAATAATACATATATATATGTAACTGCACAGCAATTACCAGCATTAAAAGCGCGTGGTACCACTAGCCATGAGCTTACCTGACACGTGGATTATCCACAAGAAAGGTGTAGAACTGAACCCAAATCATAGTAGGAAATACCCATCACTCACCTAGATACAAAAGATACAAAGTATCGAAGTAAAAGAGTAAGTTAAATACGAACCATACTACACTTGATATGCACAGTTCACAGGCACGATGACCACGCGTCGAGGCCTACGAACTGGGGGACATAATGATGAGTGTTGGATACTCCTCCCCCTATTCTACCATGGTCAACAGTCAACAATGTACGACTGTTATTACTTTTATAATATTAAATGGTTCAGCGGGTCGGGTTACGACCCGACCCGGTTCATCGACCTGGTGACCCATATGACATGGATCCAGTATTTATTTGACACCTGCTTAGTCTCAGCAGGCCTAGTTATCATGTCATGAATAGTAGTTATCTTATCCCTTATAAATACCCCCTCTTGTTCATTTTGGGGAGGGGGGAGACAGACAATAAATTCACTCTCAATACTGTTTAGTGATAAAAAGTTAAATTACACTTGGAATATTGATCAGAAGATTGGCCTCGTACAATACGAAGCCATTGCATATAGTAGAACCTATCTCTTTGAACTACGTATAGACTTGATCCTATCCCACTAGGTACGTAGGCAGCTTGATCCTATCAAGTCCAGTCTATAATATAATAGATTTATCATTTGGTGTAGACCCCTTGGGGTCGTAGGATTTGGGTTGGTTTTTGTGACGAAAATCAGGCCGAATCATAATTAGTTCAGCAATTTCACATACCATTATTCCTAATTTTGACAAAAAAAATTTACAATTAATTAATTTCAATAAATTTAATACGTAAATACTTTTCAATCAATAAGATATAGTACAACAGTTGTATAAACTATAAAGTACTTTCTTAATTAATTTAGAATCGATCAAATCTGATTCAAATAATAAATGCTCTTATACGATAAGAAGTGTGCTATTTGTTACAACTTATAATCACAATATTTTTCGTTTATGTTATCTATATACTACTAGTTCTTATATGCTAGAACTTAGAAGGCTTTGTAACTTCCAAGCCACCTAACATTGCTCTATTTCATAGCATGTACTATATTAATTTGTAATTAAATGTAAAAGTTTGAGGACCGATGTGGTTTAATTAATTTAGATGGCAAAATTTAGGTGTCACAATTATGGTGTAATGAGTTCAAATATCATCGTATATGTTAGCATTAGTTTTTCCTTTCTTTTTTGATTGATTTCCATTCGCCTCAAGTTCAAACGCCCCAGATTAATCTTTCGAGGTAGCCACAATTGCGGAAATATCTCCCAAAAAGTTTTTTGCATTCAAAAGGGACTTGAACACAAAACTTATTGTTTAAAGGATCACAGCCCCTTTCGTTCATGTCAATTTCTTTTTAGTTTAGTAATCTAATTAGTTGATAATTATTACTAGTTAATTATGTTGAATCTTCCTTCTTCTTCTTGAACTGGAAATTCCACTGGAATTGAGACTTGAACTTCCATTGCGATTTGAATCTGCTCTTGGAAAACAATATCAGAATAACAACAAATTGTTTCCGTAGATTAGTTGAACTGGAAGTATGGTAACTTATATGTGAATCGAAAAAAAAAGAAAAGGAAAAGGGTGAATCGAAGCGAGGGTCAACCCTCTATACTTAACACAAAATTGCCCCACTATAAGCATGATTTAGTGGTACGGGTTTACGCAATAATGTCCCAAAACATAACGATTCCAAACTGATGTAGAACCATTTCAAATTTCAGAGTCTATGAATAAAATTTCTGCCTAAATCTCTCAAGAGAATTTTGAAAAGGTATGTAATGCTATGCTGAATGGTTTGGCTTCAAAATGAAGTTGTAGGATGCTTTTTATAGGCAAGAGAAAGTAGGAATTTGAAAAATCACTTAATACCAGACTTAATATCAGACCTTAGTGCAACTATGTAACAGCTGCCTTTGAACCAACTGACCATTTGACTGTAAAGTCGAAACAGTCGATCGTTCAGCCAGAAACGACTGCTTTCCACTGGTATGTGTGAAGTACCAAATTAAAGACAAGTGCACGCGAAGTACTGAATTAAGTATCTGATTAAGTATCAGTGTGATCGCGACTAGTGATCCCACATATTTGATTTTTCATTTTCTGTCATTCGATCAAAAGGAATCTGATCAATTTTTTTATGTGGGATATGCAATATCCCACATATTCAAACAACCCACTATCACTTAATTTCTCATTCGACCGAGAGTGGATTCGAGAAATTCGAAGTGCTAATCACATTTACTCATTACGTAGTTTAATATTATCCAATAATATTTCGTATGCCGGATACTTGTGTTGTTCGAATTTCGCAGTCTAAAAATCGTGTTTAACACACTTTTGAACTACCTATTTTGATGATTGTAAAGATGTAAATACTTATTTGGAAAATTACCAAAAATTAAGGAAGGAAATATAACTTCTAACCTTGGAAGAGCTTTATATCTCTTTCTCACTGTCACCCCCAAACTATGTTAGTCTTTGATTTTACACATGTAATATGTATATATGATAGTGAATATACGATAAACGTCAAATTAGAAAAAGAAAAAAAAGACAACCAATTTTTTTTAGCTCTAAATGCTACAAAGTTTGTTTAGCACATGGCATTCCAAGTAACTAATGGTCTCTAATGATCATAGCATTTTCCCAAGATTCAACGTCCCTCCCTGAGAAAGAAGTAGAATATTTCCTCATAGATCTCGAGCAAATGCACAATATTTTGCCTCCAATTTCATCGAAATGAAAAGTGCTCATATGCAAAATTACTTGGAAAAAAGAAAGGGAGAAAAGATAATATGATAAAAAGTTAGAAGAAAGTGTGGGGTTGAGTTGGGATGAGCTGTCCTATAGTGCATTAGATGCTTTGGCTGATGCTTACCTGCACTGTCTATCTGCCACCACCCTGGACAACCCCCCCCCCCCCCCCCCCCCCCTCCGCCCCCCACGCCAAAAAGAAAAACAATTATTACTAAAGTTACCACCAAACATAAGGGGAAATTCCCAAATTTTTTTAAGAGTTGGAGACATGGATTAAAGACACGTGTTTGATACTTTGATTAACCAAATTTTCTAATTAAAAATTAAAATTGTCACACATCCATACATTACTATAGAAGATGGATATCAAAGTGCAATATAAAATTTTGTTTGTATTCTTGGGATCTTCTCTTTGGTTAGAAGTAGAGTGAAACTAGTAATGAGTAAAAATGTCAGAACAAAACCAAGATATATAGTCTACAAGATTATTATAATTTTACCAGCACACAAAGAAATACATCGCAGTCTCCTTTGAATTAAGCATTACAAGATAAGTCACCGGCATTTAATTATACTCACATAATATGACGAACTCTCCATTCTTAATTGGTATGAATTTGTGATATTCAAGTGGAACGCTGAAGTCTTAACTACTATACCGATATGTTGGTGGCTTTCGGATCACTAATTACGTTCGTACTTCATCTCATATTCTTACTCACAAGTCAGAAGTGCACATCAAATTTATGAAATCCACAATACTTTTACCATAATTAGAGCCGTTAATGAAATCATTTGGCAGTAAATATTTTATGACAGCAGTAACTCCCACATGCAGACTTACCAGCAAATTGCAGTGGAAGGAGGTGACCACAATTGTGCGTGTGTATATATATATATATATATATTATATACACACAATGTTACAAATAGATAGATGTGTGTGGCTGATTTAAGTCTAGCATGCAGGGTAATTCTCCAATTTTAACTATTTTGTTTGTTATTTTACTATGTGTGTGTACATTATAATATTATGAGTGTGATGTTGCATGTATGATTAAATTCTGAGTCTGAATGAATGAGACAGCATAACAAATTTGGTAAAAACAAATCCCTTATATATTACCCCACCCCACCCCTGTGAAAGGAAGACAAGAGTCAATCAGAACCAAACAACTACCCCACAGACAAACTCACTAAAACTCATAGTTTAGGTCCCCATTTTCCTGCAAATTTTTCAAGGGCTATTTCTCTAGAACAAGAAGAAGAAAGAAAGAGAGAGAAAGGACTCTCTCTCTCTCTAGAAAACAGGAAGAGAGAGAAGAAGGAAGTGTTATGGCCTTATGGGTCATACAGGAAAAAAAGAACCAAGAAAATATCATCAAAACTGAACCCACAAAGAAAATTCTTTGATTACCCCACCTCCCTACCCCCACCCCCACCCTGCCCCCCACATGGAACTCACTGATTCTACACAAACCAATGAACAACAATCAAACACCACCTCTAATCCCACCACCGCCACCACCTCACGGCCACCACCCTTACACCACCTCACTCCTCCCCACCTCCTCCACCGCCTCCATGGCCGATCCCCACCGGTCATCACCACCCTCCACACACCACCTCTTACTACCACCGCTTCATCATCACCATCTACTCCCTCCACCTCCTCCTCCGCCCAACATCCGCCGCCGCAGCTCGTCGACGCCTCCCTAGCCATCGCCACCGGAAAGGAAACCCTAATTGAAACAAAAAAAACACCTCAACAACAAGTACAACATCAGCAGCTGCAAGTACAAACACCGCAATCTGCTCCAATATCCGAACAACAACAACCACCACCACCACCAAAAAGATCCACCAAAGACCGCCACACGAAAGTCGACGGCCGCGGGCGGCGCATCCGTATGCCGGCGACTTGTGCAGCTAGGGTTTTTCAGCTGACCAGAGAATTAGGTCATAAATCCGACGGCGAAACAATTGAGTGGCTATTACACCAAGCCGAGCCAGCCATCATCGCCGCCACCGGTACCGGCACAATTCCGGCGAATTTTTCATCTCTCAACATCTCTCTAAGAAGCAGCGGCTCAACGCTGTCGGCGCCCCCGTCTAAATCGGCGCCGCATTCCTTCCACAGCGCGCTCGGATTAACTCACCATCCGTACGAGGAGAATTTCTCACAAATGTTAGGGTTTCAACATCACCACCACCACCAACAGCCGCCGCCGCAGCAGCAGAGTCCTCATCTTTTACAACCAGCTCAAATTGCGGAGACCTACGCCGGCGGAAGCAGCGGCGGCGGACGCGGCGGACACGAAGCGACGGAGAATAATTACTTAGGGAAGAGATACAGAGAAGACTTATTCAAAGAAGAAGGCGCCAACACTTCTCACGAAGGCGGCGAAGGCCATAGCTCGCCGTCAAACAAGCAATTTAAGTCCAGCGCCGCCGCATCTGAACAATCTCCTGGAAACCTAATGAGACACGCGAATATGATGCCGGCCACCGCCATGTGGGCGGTGACGCCGGCGCCGACGAGCGGCGCCACAGGTAGCACATTCTGGATGCTTCCGGTGACCGCCGCCGCACACTCGACTGTACCGGCGGCTGCAGTCGTTCCGTCGGAGGCGGCTCAGATGTGGCCGTTCGCCTCCGCGCACGGCGGCGGCAACACAATGCAGGCGCCGCTGCAGTTCATGCCTAGGTTTAATTACTCAACGAATCTCGAATTTCAAGGAGGTAGATCGAATCCATTGCAATTAGGATCAATGCTGATGCAGCATCAACAGCCGTCGCAGCATCTAGGGTTAGGAGTTACGGCGGATTCGAATTTGGGAATGTTGGCAGCTCTTAATGCGTATTCAAGAAGTGGATTGAATATAAACTCTGAGAATCTTGAACAGCAGCACCAGCCTCAAGCTACAGATAGTGAAGATGATGGCCAAAACAGTTCTCAGTAATATATATATATATATATATATATATTAATTAAGGTAATTTAGATCATGATTAATCATATATGTCAATTATCTAATTTGAAGGAAAAATTTAACCCGCCCGGCTCGGCTCCGCTGCACTTTAGTATATTTCACAAGAAGAGTGTAATGCATTTGTCGAATGATTGACCTCTTATTTTGTAAAATATATTTGGGTGTGACCGAGCCGCGAGTAGTCAATAATATTCTGATTTTTGTTAATTTTTTTTGCAATATGTAATGAAGGGATTGGAAATTGATTTGAGAATTGAGTGAACTACTTTTCTGAATTGGGGGATGGATTTGAAGAAAGAAGAGGACAAAGGTATTCAGTTCTTGTTTTTGGATTTTTCTCTCTCTATATATATATATATTGTTGTGAGTATAGTTATTATTAGTATTGTTCTTATTTTTCTGTTTTTTTTTTTGGGTGGAATATATGTCTTAGATTGTTGTGAAGAATTTTGAAAATGTCATTTAATTTGATAGTTTGGTAGGAGTGAGAGAGATATTGTATAGGAGGATATTGGTTTGTGTTAGTAGTTATTACATTTAACTTTTTTATTATTAAAAATATAAATAAAAAAGGAGTAGAGTGATTTGATCATAAACTTTGTTTTAGTACACTATGAATATGTTGATATAGCATAATATAGATTACTTAGTGTTCAAGACTCAGTGTACCCAAAAATTTTCCTATTAATGTGTATATTGATTCTTCAAAAGATTTCTGACCCAAACCCGATTTGATTTGATAACTGACATAAATTGTATTTGTAATTGCCGAAAATGAGATTCGAGTTAAAATTTTCCGTGAATGGGATTATCAATTTGTCTAC
Source organism: Buddleja alternifolia (assembly GCA_019426215.1). Lineage (NCBI taxonomy): Eukaryota > Viridiplantae > Streptophyta > Magnoliopsida > Lamiales > Scrophulariaceae > Buddleja > Buddleja alternifolia. The sequence continues at coordinate 10,667,375 of CM033404.1, forward strand.
TTCCACTGAAAGTGGTGCTGCTCTTGGATTCGCAATCAAATTCAATTTTCTGTTTTTAGGATTTTTGATGACATAATACATATGATTATTATATATTAAATAATTTATAATTAACTAACAATTATTACAATATTATATCATGATTATCAAATATTAAATAATTTACAATTAACTAGCAATTATTACAATAAATAATTGTTACAATAAATTATTACCTACCATAAAAGTAGAGAAAGATCAACCAATAGGTGGAAGTAAGACTCCAAACTTTTAATATCTTGAAATATCTTCTTCGTTAGTAGAGGTAGATTTCATGGCCAATGAAATTTAAATTTAATAGTAATTAAAAGTCATAATATATATATATGACCTTGTTGTTTTTGTGCTGCATGTTTTTCATGTTTTCTGCAAAAACAACCCCCACTTCTCCTGAAGTTCTGGCAACCCACTGAAATTTAAAATCATGGACCACCTTGGGAAACTTTTGGTTTCTTTACTACTTGACTAGTGAAATACACTTCACCAATTTGTGTTTTTATTTAATTTAATATTTATTTCATACTATATATTACAAATATGTACATATAGAATGTATAAAATACTTTCTTTAAATGCATGATTGACATATACTATGTACATTTATACATAGCCTACATATATCAAATAATCGGAATACAAGATGAAACGATAACATGATCCAATTGAAACTCCACGTCTTGATTGATCACCTTATCACCTATTTCAAATGTTGATCATCTCGTAGTTTATGTCATTACTTACACGTTAAATGCATATAAATAGTTGATGTCAAATTTATATGCAAAGAAATACCTTATATACTTGTCGTGCATATCTTATATACCTTATAAAATACCAGATAAAATATTATTTTGCAGCAAAAAATGTGCATTATTGATCACTAAGGTACTCTTTTTTATTAGGGAGATATCATTATTACATTAAATATCAAGAACAACGAGTTAATTATCATACAATAACATTTTTATTACAAACTTTCAATAATTAATTACTATATAAGTAGAAAAATACTTGCATATACGTCTGTGGATATCAATCTTCCAATTTAAGTGCAAAGATATGGACCTAAGTAGTTTGCAAAAAGACACTAAGTGAAGAATATATTTCATACACTTTGTTATATGAATTAATTATGGTTTAATTAGATTCAATCAAGAAAAAGGTGAGCACTATAATTTTTTGCAAAATGTGGTTATTTGGTTAAACATATAAAGAAAAGTTTCACCACCATAAATATAAGTTGAATTTACTTATTTGATGACGAAGAAATGACAAAAAATATTGCCTTCATGAGAATAATTATTTATTTTTTCGATTCATATATATTTATAGAATTATATCTAAGCAAATTAAATTTAGAATACTTTATTGATATGATGTAAAAATCAGTAATAAAGATTGATATTATATTTCTAAAATCCATATTACAAAAAGAACATTTTTATGTTCTATTTTTCCTATTTAATTTATATTCTTAAATTGAAATTTCTTTTTTTAAAATTGAACTAATAAGATGAAGGAAATGTAAATAAAGATACAGTAGGCTACAGTCGAATTATATTGAATATGCTACAATGAGATAATATTGTGTAACATTTTGTTACTTTAAGAAAAATATTATATACAATAAACAAAAATCAGATTCATATAATCAAAGCACAAAGAACTATTATCAACAAAAATAATAATGAAATTATCAAATTTTATTTATTGAATCTATTCTCTTACAACAACTTTTAGTTAATTCTCATCCAAAAGTAAAAGGAATTTTTTTATCAAAAGTTAATCTTTTGACTGAAAAATAATTGACAAAAGTTTCAAAAATCAAAACTGAAAATAAAAGTATAGTGACGATCTAATTTTATCTAAATTAGATTGCTATGTACCTATATATTTTTGAATCATTATATTTATTCTCTACGTAAAGAAATATATAATGGATAAATAACTTATTGTTTGACATTACATAAAAGACTCATTTTGAATATCAAATGCTATGAAAATATTTAAATAAAATTAAAACATAAAATTTATATAAAATTCGCATAACAATACGAGACATAGACTCGCCCTTAATTGATTATATTATGTGGATAGAATATGAGGAAATGACTAATTATAGAGCTAAAACATCTAAAATAACGATAACCTTTTTTTGAAAAATTAAAAGTACAAACTATCAGTACAAATTTGTTCAAATATCAAAGAGAGACTATATGAAAGAATAAAATATACAATCAAAGAACATCATTTCAATAATCTATTATCTAGATTATTAATTATACAATCAAAGGCACGTGTCTTATTTTCATACCCCTTAAAGGGGATTCAATTGTCGGAGTTGAAGTTTGTACAAATTGTCATATATATAATAGGAAGAAATGAGGTTTAAGTGAAGAAAACCCAAAATCTAGCCTTAAAAACCCCAAAATATGTGGAGATACATCTCTCCCCACATCTCTCTTTAAACTCCAATTTTCTTTTTTCTTCTATTTTCTTTTGCGTCGATGACTTAGTCAAGCAGTCGTCTACTTCACCACTGTTACCACCACCATCGTCGGCGGGTTGGGTTGGAACACCCTTCTTCAATTGTACATCACATCTTCAAATCTGACGAGACGGATATGGATCTAAAGAGACAGAGATAAATCTGACGAGATGAACACGGGTGATACTTAAGTTTTTATATAGCATTTTAGATATTTTGTTTAGTATTTTATTTTCTTTCTCGTGTGACAGTTTGCTTTCAATGAGATTTTCATCTCTACTCGAATAGAAGTTGCACAAGAATTTTCTTGTGGTCGTTTGTGAGTTCTTAAAATTTGTTATCTTCAGAACTTGATAGTTGGTATTTTAGATGTTCTTACTTTTGAATCAATATGAAATGTATTATTCCAGACGTTGTAAACTTTCGATTGAATGATATATAAGATCGATTTTTCTTCAAAAACCCTCCCAAAATATGACTTTTCCCTCCATTTTGGAAGAATTGGCATTTCTTTCCCCTCCACTTTTAAAAGAAAAAGTGATTTTTGGCCTCAAAATCAAAAACTTAACCCAGTGGTACTGAAATTGAGACAAATTAACAGTTACAGTATGTAAATTGAGATTTTTGTAAAACGTGATATGTAAAACGAAGTCGACAAGAACGAAAGTACTACAAATGAAATTTTCTCGTCAAATTTCAGTATAAACTATAAACAGAGTGAATTATATTAATCATACTCGAATCAAACCAAATTCAAATCGGATCAAATTAGATTTGAATTAGCAAAATCTTTCTTTAAAAATAAATTAAATATAAAATAATGCGTGATTAAAGATGTGACACGTATTCTAAAGTTGCTTTTCCTTTTACTTTACACTTTGCCTTATCCCTTCCACGTACTATTTCATTCATATAGTTAAAGGTTTAGTCAATACTTAATAACGTACATTATCATAAATTCAAGAGATTGTGATCGGTTAATTAAAAAGTGTTAGGTTTAAGTTCTTGTGTATATTGAAAAAAATAGAAAAATCTATGTAATAATGTTTAATGGTAGCTCGAAGAATTAGGTCTTCAATCAAACCCAAAAAAAATAAAAAAAATCATCAATCTGTGTGATCTAGTTTCAATCATAATCTAAACCTTTTGAAAATTTAATAACGCGCTTTGATAATTTCATAACGCGCACTTATAATCATTTTCCTGTGCCATGATCAATATGAGAGTAAGCCCCGGGTAATCATATCATTATTGCAATTAAAACTTCAATTAGTTGCTCTAATCTAATCATCTTTATTGACACTTGACACATATCTAATCAATGCAAATTCATGATTACACATCACTTTTAATTATATTAATTATTCCACCCAATTCCTATAGAAAAAGAGTGCTAGTTAATAGTAATACATTGAAGTGGCGCATGTTTATTTTAGGATCTCCATATAAACCCTATTCTTCTTTTTTGTTCGATTTTCCTCCGCCAACGATGGCTTGCTGAAACAGACACTGTTACCACTACCATAGTCGGCGGGTTGAGTTGGAGCGCCCTTCTTCAAGTTGTACATCACATCTTCAAATCTGACGAGACGGATATAAATCTAACAAGATAGATCTGACTAGATGAAAATGAGTGATACATAAGTTTTTATATAGTACTTTAGATACTTTGTTTAGTATTTTATTTTCTATCTCGTATGAGAATTGCTTTCTCTCTTGAATGAGAGTTTCGTGTCTTCTTGAATAAGAGTTGCACAAGAATTTTTTTGTGTTCGTTTGTGAATTTTTAAGATTTGTTATCTTCAAAAAACTTGATAATTGGTATTTCAGATGTTCATACTATATCATTTGACTCGATATGAATTGTATTATTTCAGGCGTTGTAAATTTTCGATTGAGTGATATATAAGATCGATTTTTTTTTTTTTTTAAAAAAAAGTGGGGCATGTTTATATCCTTCAAAGTTTATTATTAAAGTTAAAATCAATTCTTGTAGACCTAGATAATGAAATGACGTTTTGTTTGCATATGATTTGGCGTATAGGTAGAGATTATGATTCAACTTCAGTCTTGCATGTGGATTTATATTAGCATCTTATTGTCTCCGTGGGGAATCATATGGTAGGAAAGATTATTAAAACTCCTTTAAAATAAATTTTTATATTTAAAAAATTCATGAAAATAATTTTCAATTCAGAATCTTATTCCATCAACTTTTCATTCAAAAAAACTCATTATTTAGGGTTAACAAATTTATGAATTTGATTAATCTTATAGAATAAAAAATTAATCGATTGTACTTTTGGATCAGAATTTATTTATTTAAAACTTTTATATTGATAAATGATATTAATTATGATTTTAATTTTAATTTTTTGGATTTTCAGTCTCCTTAAAAGAATAATTAGATAATTACTATATTAAAGTAAAAAAATATATATAAAAAAATTTAATATTACTAATAAACTTTGTAATATACAATTTATCAATTTTAAATTATTTAAAACAAAAAGGTTTTGATAAAAGAGTGAACTGATCAATTTTGAACTCAAGAAATGAAGAGTAATTTAGTCACAAAATTGTTAATCTTAACTTTGAGTTTTTGGACGAAAATGTTTGTAGAATAGATTTTAGAGATTGAAAAATATATTGACGAGTTTTTTGAATATAAATTATTTTTAGAGGGTCTTTAATAATTTTCCATGAGAATTATATATTAAGTTGTTATCTTCTCCGTGTGTCGGTGTGTGAGTGTATATATATTATTTTATTATACTCCGTGTGTGTGTTTTTATATAAATATATATATATATATATATATATATATTTGGGTTAGACGTGATCTTTTGGAGAATTCACACCAAAGTGAAACGTATTTTTAGCGACGTTGATCTTGAAATAATTAATTTTCAATAAATCAGGGGGTAAAAACTATTGTTTTATGTTTTTTGGAATGAAACTGTTACATAATTACATCGACGAATTAACTATTATCAATTCTATTACAAACTAGATGTAATTAATTGCTATATAAGTAGAGAAACAAGTTGCACATCTGGTGGGTCGAACTCATGACCTCCAAGTCATGGGGCGTTAGTCTTATCATTAGGCCAGAACTTCATGTACGCTACTATTTTATATTTTTTTTTGAAGAAAAAACGAAAAAACGGTCTTATATATCATTCAATCGAAAGTTTACAACGCCTGTAATAATACAATTTATATCGACTCAAATGATGTAGTAAGAACAATCTGAAACACCAACTATCAAGTATCTTGAAGATAACCAATCTTAAGATCTCAAAAATGAATACAAGAAAATTGTTGTATAACTCCTATTTAAGGAGAGACGAAACTCTCATTCGAAAAAGAAAACAAATTCTCATACGAGAGAAAATAAAATAATAAACAAAATATCGAAAACGCTATATAAAAACTTATGTATCATCCGTCTTCATCTCGTCAGATTTATCTCTGTCTCGTTAGATCCATATTCGTCTAGTCAGATTTGAGGATGTGATGTACAATTTGAAGAAGGGTGCTCCAACCCAACCCGCCGACGATGGTGGTGGTAGCAGTGGTGAAAAACACAACTGCTTCACTAAGCCATCACCGACGGAGGAAAAAAGAAGAAAAAAAAAAGGTTAGGGTTTAGAGAGAGATGAGCTGCTATTTTATATTGGTAAATGATATTGGCACTCCACTATTCAATACAAATTTCTTTCTAAAAATACTGAAAAATGGAGCTCCAATAGTAATTTTTGGAGTGTCAATATCAACTTTCTTTTATATTGGACATGCCAAAAATGCAGTAATTCCTAGAAGTTTACTGACTCTAAATTTCATTCAACTTCAATATAATTACAATCGTCATGTATAATAAATTTTAATGTAAATTCACTATAAGATCGTACTAATTGTCATTAAATCCTAAATATGATCTTACCCGTCCATATTTTCTGTTTCAACCTCTTAATTAATTATTTCATAAACATTATATGTACGTTATACTTGAGTATGAATCATACACATTCCTTGATATACATCTATTAAATGAAACACAAGATTAAATGAACATTTAAATTGAGAATCCAATAGTAATAAATAGGAACAAATAGCAATTAGGCACTTTAAATATTTCACTTTCGAGATTTATTGTGTAAAGAATCAAGCATAAAATAAGTAGTGCAAAGTACAGACAAAGATTGTATGATTGTATCACAAAAACAATTTTGCTTTTTCAAATATAAAACTTGCATGACACGAAATTCCAGGTCAACTGCTTTTTACAAGCTCTTGGCTCTTATAATATTATATAAATAAATTATATACTATTAAATAATGTGACAAAATTAAACTTTAATCCATAATTTTCACTATAATCCATAAAAAGAACATTATTTATAGGGATGTGAAAACAATTTAAACTCTAATCCGTGATTATCGTGCTGGACTTTTGTGTATATGATTTGGAAATTTGACTTCCAAATTTGGACAAAAAATTAAAGGAGAAGATTCTTAAACATTGTGTGGGTCCCGTCACTGTTGTAATGTGTTGTACAACTGACGGTCCACAATTTTCTGATTGGGTCCAAAAAAGAAAAGGTGAAAAATGCCCTTTAGACAAAGTTACCTTCCCACGCTTCACATGCACTTCTTACTTTATTTTATATTTTTCTAAGTTTTTTATTAGGGAAAAGGACTACAATGTAGTCATTTATTTATTTGAGCGTAATTTTGGTCAAATTTAGAAATTTTTTAGATGGACTCATATAAATCGGGATATTTACGAGCTCCGTTTAATTAACAATTAAACCAAGTTCAGATCCATATTTACAAACGTGATAAAAATTGAAACTACTATGGACAATAATCTCATTCGATTTAACCCGATTCCATATTTACAAGCGTGATAAAAATTGAAACTACTATGGACAATAATCTCATTCGATTTAACCCGATTTGTATACAAAATAGGGACAAATATTTGAATTTGAAATTTCGACTCCATCACCAACTCGATTCCCTCGTTCTACTATCACTTTAATCACATAACTTGGGACTCATCGGCCGCTATCATGAATAACAAGTAATTTTATGGTGGATCGATTCTATTAAGGTAAATTTTACCACTACATCCTTCCAAAATAAACGATGTTGGGTGGAACGATTTCAACGGACTCTATCACTTGAGCATTTCTTCATAAACACTGAAAAAGTAAAGGCATTGGACAATTTTGCAGGTTCAAGAGAAACCTGTTATATACATTTCAGAATGTGCTTCTCTTACCACCTCATTTCATGTCATACTACTTATTTACAACAATAACAAGAATCTTTAAAACCAGTTCTTATTTTTATGTACAAATCATACAAAATATGAATTTCCTCCAGCTGATTACTGTTTCACCATTCGATGAGTCCTCCATGTAATAAATCAAGAATCAGAATCACAATGTATAACGAGAAGCAGATCAGGTTCCGTTTCGATGACTTACCATTTGTACAAACAGTAACATCTGATGATCAGATTGATTTCTCGTCTTGCACTTTCTGGCAAGGCTTGATGGGGAAGAGAGACAGCGTTTTCATCCTACGGAGCAAATATAAACACAGTAATCAGTTGCGTAACACTATAGTTTCATATTACTAATAGCTAAAGTCCAATAGTATTTCATTGAACTGCAGAGGCTGTTATGCTGCATTTGAATTGATGGATTTGGATTTTTTGGACGACGAGCATTTCAAAGGACTCCAATATTGAGTGAATTTTGAATCCAACATGACAATCGGAGAAATTAGCTCGAAATAGTTATAAAGGATTAGAAATCCATAGCAATTGAAAGGAAGAATTGCATGCACACCCCCTCACTTCTTGGGTAATTACCGCAAGCCCCTTGAAGTTTTGCAAATTACCAAGCAGTTCTGACAACTCGAAAATAAGAGGTAAAATTGCATTATGTTCTTACTAACAGTGGAGTTATGATAATGTATGAAATTTCGGTGTGTTTTTCATAGTTAGGGCCTCACGTAGGAGTGTATATGTAATTTACCCTAATTGAAAAGTACAAAAAAGAGTACAAAGGATTTGTTATTATGGACCCGAAATCTATAGCTTCTAAAGCTTAACCCAAACACAACTTTAAATTTACTCTATAACGCAAGTATATACAACAGCAACATACGAAGATAACCTGAAGTCTATGTTATATTTCATGGATGCAAGTCTTATTTCCAAAATCATGTAGCAAATAGACAAGAATATCCGAGATGTAATAAAAGGAGATAAAGAGAGATGTGTGAACCGGCTTACGATAAATAATCGGCAGAAACAAATATTGGAATCCTTCCTAATCCTGCACCTTTCCATTTCTTTCTCTGAGAAGTAACCACTTTGTCCACTTCTGAGCCTGTAGCAGTCAGAACAAACTACAAAACGAGCAACATAAGTACCACATTTCCGTGGATCTATTTACGATAGATATATTGCGAAGAAAACACACGAATACAAGATCAGAGTGAAAAATATATAAAAAAGAAAATAATATTGAGCGCAATAGCCATCAAACCCAGACGAATGTTTCTCATGAAGCTACCTATTTCATTTCCTATCAATGATTTGCATAGGTTATTTACTTTATTATAGAACTCATATAACATTCACCGACAAATTTCCAAATTTATACTTGCATATTGATATGAACCTTGGGAGAACCCAACCTCAAAAGCTAGCTATTGAAGTGGGAGAGCCCAAAGCCATATAAACCCCATATTGGAACCCCGTAATTCCAATGTGGGATCCAAGTCCCCATAGACTTGAAATTAGGATCATAAAACATGATTCATTTGTGTCATAAACATAAGAAATTAATAACAAACAAAATTCTTATGTCCAGTCGTAAAAAGAATAGCTCGACAAAACAAACAACGCAGAAAATTTCACCAAAAAAAGGAGCAGGTACATGAAGCACCAAACAGGTAACATAAAAGAAATAGACAAATAGAAAGAGGGGTAAGAGAGAGAGAGAGAGGGTACTTACTAATGGATACAATATAGCCATAACGCCATAGCTCACAAGGGGAGAGTAAAAGAATACTGCCAGAACACATGGACTTCCTGAAATTATACAGTTTCACCATTTTATTAGTAAAATATCCACATATCTTGCAAGGTTAGTGACTGAACATGTAATTAATAGAAAACTTTTAAATTTTAATAACGGTTCACCATAGAACGTTGAAATGTTGGCCACATATAGACTTAAAACTTCAACAGACACATCATGAAGGCCAATTCAACACGTGAGAAATTTCACTGTATTATCAGCATTGAGAAATTAAATGGAATCTTTGTCATGGTTGACATTTTCACAAAAGTAAATGATGTTTAAAAAAATAAAACTGATTATCGTCCTCGGAAGTTTGTCTTATCCCCGTAAACAGAAATGCATTGATGCTCGTGAGATGAAGATTTGAAACAAGAACATCCAACAAGATGCAAGTAAAACTTATCAAAATGTAAAGCATTTGTGCTAAACCAGGGCAGAGAAGCAGACATGATACAAATTATATTAAATATTTCATAAGTATATTAAAGATATTCTGAAGACCTTGCGCATGATTAGCATATTTCAAAACTTGTGCAAACCCAAAAATATCTTGTGATGAGATTCTTACCAAAACCAGTAAAAAATGGCCAGTTAGATTCGAAGAAGTCCAACCTTTTGTCCAAACTTAAACCAGAATGATTCCATTTGTACCTTAAAAAGTGAAAGAAAGTGTCATTGAACGCACACATAGCCAAAAGAACAATTCAACAAAATAACAAAAATAGACCATGGGCATCACAACTTACTCAAAGCAATAATAAGCGTACATCCACGAAAGGAGCAAAAAGTTAAGTGCCTTCCCAATGAAAGGGATGAACCCAGTAACATATACCTGCAAACAACATAATAGTGATTAGTAACAGGGATTAGAGATAATCACATGAACATCCCCTCACCTATCGAGCATTATCACGAGGTCCCTGATGTTCTGAAAATTACCAAGACACCCTATCTTGACAACTCGAAAAACAGAGGGTGAAATTGTAATATGTTTTTACTCATTGGGGTGAAATTGTAATATGTTTTTCCTGAGAGAGGAAGTTATGGTAATTTCTCAAACTTCAGGGTGTTTTTCATAATTTCTCAAACCTCAGGGTGTTTTTCGTAATTTCTCAAACCTCAGGGTGTTTTTCGTAATTAGGGTCTTAAGCAGGAGTGTCAATGTAATTTAAACTTAGTAATGATCCATATGAAGGTGGAATCAGCATTTGTTGATAAGAACAGTTAAATAAATGATGGTATTTACCTCCAGGAAGAAGAAACTCAAAAGAAGAACTGAATAGACCTGTTCAGCTATTCCGATCATTACACTGCGGATAAATGAAGGTGAGTTTTATAGTCATAATTTGAAACTTATTAGATAGCACATTATTTAGAAACAAATAGTCACGGGATAACTATGAGGCATACGGCATACCCCTCAAAGTCAGTAGCTTTATCACTGTCAGTTGTATTCTGTGATACAGTTGACTCCTTTTGGCTGGATGATTTGGAACCAGAAGGCCCATAATTCTCAATCGCGAAAAACCCATACTTTGCAATGTCATTATACCTGATTTCGAATATATAGAAAGATCAGATGAAAAAAGCACCATAAAGTGTATAAAGGTGAGCTAAGAAGCCTTTCAATAGAACAAGGAGGGGGCAATTCACAATTACTAAACCTTAAGGATCTCAATATTCTGCCTCGAGTTGTATGGGAACATAAGCTATGATATTCAAGCATCTCAAAGTAATTTTTCAAATTGCATATTTATATTCACAGAAATTATAATATAAGTTAGTACTGGAGAGATTTTTCCTATTCTCATCAGGAACTATAATATCTAGACTAAAATTCTCATTGGGCTGATTTCAAGAGCATTCTAGTTTTTGGTAAGAGTAAAAAATTATTGCCTAAAATCCTTGTTACTGTGAGCGCAAGTAAATAACTATTTTGGAAAAAAGAACATTATTCTAATGTCCCGAAAGAGAGAAAAAGAAAAAATAGAAGCATCTAATGATGTACAGAGTAAATCATTCTATATTTCAAGGGCCACAGATAATGTATCAGCAAAACTTGTGACTATATTTCGGGTAAGATACAGCATTAACGCGTAGGAAGTAAATGTGGGATTTGCATCAAAATAAAACTAGGGAAAAGAACGAAGATGGGGTAGAAGAAAAAGAAAGGAAAAGAAAGTACCAGAGGGTGCTTAGAATAAAGCTGAATATGTACATAGGATAGAACCAGAATACCTGTAAAGTTGCAACATCAATTCGTTGAGTACTTAAATGAAAATAAACATCATTCACAGCATATAAGACATGCTCTTCTTACTGGCGATATATATAGCAAGACAGAGATGCAGAAGCAAAATACCCATAAAAGGATTCTTAAATGGTCTTTAGCAAACAATTTGGCTCAAACAACAAGAAAATGAAGAACCTGCTAAACTACTATATAGTTTATATACACACAGACACAAAATTGACAGCTAAAAAAACCCAACAGACCTATATATAAAAAACGTAAAAGTTAAACAATCCATGTTTTTCTAAAAATTAAACCACTCGAAGCAAGTCAAAATGCAGTCACTTACACAAGAATTCTTAGCATGACGCAGAACAATAACAGGTGATGAATCTTATTGTCTCCTTGTTATTACCATATCTACCTAGTATTCCTGTTGGCGTAACTATCATGGAAGAATTCACAGTGAGTTCTCATTTCTAGTCAGTAGAACGTAAAATGTTATCCAGGTTTCGTGATATGGAGCTTGGAGAAGTCTGATCATTCAGTCAATACGCAAAACAGCACATCTGGTCAATATTTTATCCAAAATCCACTAGATTCAGAAATCGTGGAAACTATAAGAACCTTGAAAGATTAAAACTTCTCAAACACGTTAATCGACTTGGCCATCGATAGTCAAATGGTTTTGTACTTTCGGTCAAAGATGAAAATTTCAAGAATCATGAATAGATGGTAAACCTTTTATTTTGCAATTCATCCGCTCAATCAAAGCTTAATATAAATTGTAAAAATCACTATGCTGCAAAAAATCAGCACTCACATAGAAGAGTTGAATGAGTCCAAGTCGTAAGAATGAATAGAATCTGAAAATACCCCCAAATGGACATGATTCTTGATAAATAAGCTGTGGACATTCATCGGGCAATATCCATAGCAGCGTTGGAATGACAACTGATCTTAGAACAAATATACTGCCAAAAAAATGAAATCGGTATAATCAAGCACTGAAAGGAAAGCATTGAGATAACTTGAATTGCAGTGTCAGGTAATATTTTCTGGAAGAATAGAGTACCAAACTATTAGTATATGCTTTTTAATTTGCAAAAGAACATGATTCTCACAATTTGACAAGAATATGATGCAGAGGGAAGTCTCAAAAGTTTCTGGCAGATAATTAGGATAAATTCTTTAGGAATTGGTGGTAACCACAATTAATAAATCGAAGGGGCAAGAAAGGACGAACGAGTGAAGGTATACGCTCATGGGGATCAAGCATTTATCTTATATGCCAAACACAGATGCTCACTCAAAATTGTGAAGAGAATTTCAATAAAGATTCAAACTTTAATGTGCATTTGCTTTCAACTAATCATCCTCAGCACATATACTAGCAGACATACAAAATACATACATACATATACATACATACATATATATATATATATATATATACATCTACATATATATATATTTATACCTTCCCAAGAAAATGAAGCCGTTCAAGAGGAAACATTGCCCGGTACGGATTGCAAGCTCTTTTGACCTTCAGTAATCATTAAACCCAGAAAAAAGCAAGTGTCATACACTGTTCAAACATCATGAATTTTGACAAATTTAACGTTAATTGAAGATTGATCCACCTCAGACAGTAGATGATGACGCGATGAAGACAACAAGCCTCTCTGAAACCCTCAAGCCATAGAAGCGATGCCTGCTTTAATTTAGTTCTGAAGCTGCCCATTAAACCCCTTATGCTTGTGCTTGTATTTGTATTTGTATCCATTCAATAAATTTTGGATCTCCACTATTTGCAGTTGATTGTTGTTCTTGGGAATTTTTGAGATTTTACTTCATCTGTTCTGTTGTTTCTAACCAAGTTTGGACTTCGCACAATGTATATATATAGGGATTACTTGATCTGTTGGTACTAATATATATATATATATATATATATGGTAAAATCCACTTTCACCCCCTAAACTTTGGATTAATAAAACTTTGCCCCTCGTACTCTCAAATCCGTTGTTTTGCCTTTTTTTTTAAATTACAATGTGGGAATGTAGTATTAGAGATTTGAACACTAGAACTTTCACTTAAGAGTGAGAGGCTGATGCCGCTCTTAAATTTATGACATGTTAAGAGTTTATCATTCATGCTCTCAAGTCCACCAATTTACTTATGAACTATTCAAAATGACTTGCTTTTTACGAGCTTTGGTTAACTCAAATAAAAAAAATGTTGCAAAGTTTGTAAGCCGTTCAGATATTTCTTAAACCGTTATATTGTGTAGTGTGACAACAAACTAAAAGAATTAATAATTCTATGGAACTAGTTTCAATTTTTAGCTAAATAATATAAAAAATATAAAATAGTCGAGTGAAATTTGCAGTTAAACTGTTGTTTATAATAAATGACAAATGGGTCATTCAAAAAATATCATGAAAAAGAGACTGAATGGGGATAGGCCCAAGTAGGGAAACGAAATGATATGGGCCACTTGAGCGAATATAAAGAGGCAAGAAAATGAGGCCCATTTAACGAGTAAGTTTATCCAAAAGAGAAATGGACGCGCCAAACTCTGAGATTTTGAAACAGGGAGTTGAGGACGGTTAGCTAAAATGGGGAACATGGGGCGTCCACGAATATAAAAGGTGAGAAGAAGAAGGAAGAAAACAGACAACATCTCAGAGAAAAAACTTATCTTTTCAGATTTTTCATTAAAGCAGTTTACGTAGTGTAGTTCAGTTTTTCGTAGTTTCTCTTTTAGCTTAGAATTTAGATTCTGTTCAATCACTTATAATTTTTAGTATAGAGTAATCTGCTAGCATAGTAATAGACGTAGCGAGAGGCTAAATCTATAGCTTATACTTCGAATCAAGAATCGATGGAGGTATGCTCCTTTTTCTCAATTTAATGTATTTTGGTTGTTTACGTATTACGATCATATTTGCTGAATATACCGTAGAGTAAGTAAATAAAAAGGCGTAGGACCACCATTAGCATATTTGAGCAGGGGTCGGTAGATAATCCTAAATTAAGGTTATCACGAGGCGGAAACCGTCTACTCGAAATCCTTCCTTATTCTAATCTGTTTTTCACGCGAAACAACTGTATATATAATTAACCTCAATTATATATTTTTTATCGTTATTATGCCACTAAATAATATATTAGTTCAACAAACATATATGATTTTCTAATATTTACAAATAATTTTCTAATATTTTTAGTTGAGAATTAACGAAACATCATAAAATAATGCATTTCGAAGAGTTCAAGGGTAAAATTAGCGATTTGAGATTCTAGGGATGATCGTTTACTATATGCCAGAATGTTAAGAGGTAAAGTGATGAATTTAAAAGTACAAAATAACACACCTTTACTAATCCATAGTTCAGGGATAAAGTGGCATGTGTTTAGAAATTTAATATTAAAACCAACTTAAAAATAGGAAAACACAAATAATGGTATTTATTTTACTCAGTGATAAATTTTTTCGAGAACGGTTACATATATCAATTATATTGTAAATATGAATCATAGATCAATATATAGCAATTAATATTAATTTACAACATTTAACAACTATTAATAAAGTAGAAAAAGACTCATGTGCTATCGATAGGAGTAAAACCGAAAACCTCTAATATTTTGGGATTTCAGCTAAAAGTTACTACTTTTCATTAATATATTTTTGGGAAATTCACTAAAGTCCACCTAAAATAAATTTATATCCAAAAAACCTATAAAAATATTTTTCAATCTAAAAAACCCACTCTACAAACTTTTCATTAAAAAAAACTCGAAAATTAAAATTAAGAATTTTATGGACTAAACTACCCTTCATTTATTAAGTTAAGAATTGATATTTTTTATTCATTTTTTTTGTTTTAAAGTTTTCAAATTGATAAGTTGAATAATACAGATTTTTATTTTTCTTATTAAATATTTTGAATATTTTTATATAATTTATTTGTATTTTACTATGGTAATTATATATTTTTTTAAGGAAATTAAAAATCTAAAAATTCAAATTTAAAATTATATATAATCAATTATCAATATAAATTTCTAAATAAATAAATTTCTATACAAAATTATAATTGATTAAATTTTTAGTCTAGAAGGCTAAGGGCAATTAAATTCATAAATTTGTTAACCCTAAATTTTGGGCTTTTTGGAATGAAAAGTTGATGGAATAGGCTTTTAGATTGAAAAATATTATCATGAATTTTTTGGAGATAAAAATTTATTTTAGGTTTTTTCTTTTTGTAACTTTCCCTATAATTTTTTCAAATTAAAATTGAGCTTACCAAAACCTGTTGGTCTAGTGGTATCTACCCCCACTTTATATGAGAGGTTCTGAATTCGAATCCAGACTGTCACAAGTTGTGGCTCTCCCCTCCTTTATGGAGCTAGATAGAGTCTTTATGGCTCAAGATTATAATATCAACTCGAATTTATTGGACTAGATATATAAGTATCCCCTCCCTCTTGAATTAAAAATAAATAAATTAAAATTGAGCTTTAGAATCCAAATTCAAAGTATTGACCACGCCTCCACAAGCAGACTATCTAATGCACGTAACCAAACAGCACCCAAACAAACCGACTACTATATAAAGTCTTGTGTTGCCTTCCCACTTGAAATGGAAGAATAATCACCCAAGCTTCAAGAATCGATTCACAAGTAAAAGAGAAGTAATCAAACGAAAGAGGCGATATATATATATATATATATATAGAGAGAGAGAGAGAGAGATGGCGCAGCCGAGTAAAGAGCCGTGTAAGAAACAAGCTTGCGATATTCAAGCTTGCCTCTCCAAGAACAATTTCCTTCCGCAGAAGTAAGAATTTTTAATTTTTTTTTAATCATTTCCGGTTTTAATTTTCGCATTGTCCGAATTAAATATTCCAGCTTCTTTATTCTATTAATAATCGTGAAAATTCCTTCAAATTTAGTCTCGATTTATGTAACAGAGTGCATACCTTGTTTCTGTGAATGATTGGTTGCAATCAAGTTAAAGATAAAAGTGATTCATAACATTTCATTTAATTGAAGGCATAAACGTGATTTTTTGATTCTGTTGAGGCACTTTTGTTTCTAGCGAATTGGTGTTCGATGGTGTATTTAGCTGTTGAAATTTATACGCTCATACTCTTATAGGAATTATTGCTATTACATTGAAATTTTAGTTCATGAGCTTAGAAATGTTGGGGAGGAAGTAGAAGTTTCGGCTCGATATTGTTTTCCCCACTCGAGGTGAATAATAAAATCATTGTTGTAGTCGAAATGGATCAAGGCGATAAGACTTGTGTATTCACTGTGGAAGTTATCATCATCGTTGTACATACGAAGCATGAGAAGATGATTTTTTGTGTATCGGTTCATCATGCCACGTGCACTATACAAGTGATCCTAATGTCACAGTGATTTGTTTATTTTCCTTGTTCACGGTATATGTGCACACGTATAGTGATATCACCACTATAAAAACAAGTAGATGAGTCATTTTCGGTGCACTTACAGATCGACAATTCATGTCTATTCTGGTTCTATTTTTAACATAGGATCAAGAGACTGTCCAAACTTATTGCAAACACTACGTCATCAGTGCACAAGTCATGATCTTCTCCAGTTGTTGCCTCTACGAGTCATCTTCTCTGTTATCATTATCAGCGGTTGTTATCTTCTTGCTATATCATTCATCACTTGTCTGACCTTGCGGCTCTCTCCTAGCCTATGACCTCGCCTCACAGGAGTCTCAGAGTTTGTGTGAGTTGATCACTAAGCTAGGTCAATGATGTACGCAGTGCAGTCTCTTGCAGTTCCCGTTCTCTAAATTAATTTTTCAAGCTCCAGACTATTGCACAACCCAAGTTACTTAGGCTACACAATCCTTGATCCATATCTTCGTGGACCTGCCAAACTTAATAGCCAAATCTGTCTGCATTAGTGTAGACCAGCTTTAGGTTAGTTAAGCGGTATAAAATCATTTCCAGGTGGTCAAGCTTGTGAATTGATGTAGTATTCGGCTAAGGTTTGTCGTAATAATTTCTCGTAATTTGTAGGGACTCCACCTGAGGGTCAGTCATGAATGAATAGATAAAGCTTGAATATAATCCTGCTTTACTTGGTTATGTTCTTGCTTATTGTGTCAAAAGATAATTATATTTACTTTGCTTTGGATATGCCTAACGAGCTAGTTCCGGTTCATGTTTTATTCATTACATCTGTCCATGCGGTGAAATTCTCATGATCTACTAATTCACTTTAAATTTTAAGCTATCCATTCCTCGAAGTCCTTTGAGACTAGGAAATCAATCCTATTCCCAAACTTTGAAGATATTTTCTCCCTGACGATAGAATGAATATTGTAATTGTGGGTCTGCAGAAAAAAATAGACTTAGACCTTGTATTTGAACATTTTAAAGGTCCCCACAGTTTAGAAAAGATATCTCAAGATCTGTAAATTATAAAGTGGATGTGAGGAATTGGTTGAACGACGAAAATTTCTTTGACCTGTAGAACAAATGCACTTGCTTCAATAAGTTTAGGTACTTAACTCTATAATCATCTTTTTCTACTCAACTACATATGAGACAATGAGAATACATAAGTTGAACCATTCGGGACCATTATAGAGGGGCAATGGTGACTTGAAAGGCATTTGCAATTCGATACTGAGATTTTCCTCGATTGTTTTAATTACATAGTTTTTAAGAGTGAATTTTAGCATTACTTATATACTCTGATTCCTTGTATTCATGGGTTATAACAGTTTACTGCGGTAAGAGGACTTCTATTAGCTTGGAGAAATTCTGTACAACTCTTTCAAGAAATTATTTTACAGTTGTTTTCTGAGGCTCAAAAGTAATTTTGACTTTTGAGTTGGTTGGTCTTATTGTGTAGGTGTGTCAAAGTGATCCAGTTGCTGCAATATTGCTGCGAGCAATGCGAAAATAAATCAACTCATTGTGCATCAGTTTCTGGTCTCCTCAAGCAAATAAACAAGTAAAACTCACATCTTTTTCGTGCTGAATTCCAAAATTTTGTTGCTTTGTCTTCTGATCCAAGAGGTTTCAATGATTCAATGTCTTCCTACTTCACAATGTTGAGATTATGCGAAACTTGATTGAACAGAGATTGTAAAAACTATGATCTAGCAAAACCTAACAAAATGTATGAAGAAGAGAATATAAGTTTGTTTGTAGTATTCTGAGACTGGATGTTCCATAAACATGAATATAATCTTTATGGTAATACTAACTCTTTTTAGGTAAAGAGAAATGATTCCAGAAGTATCAACCATTGGGGATGTATTCATGATTTCCCTCCTGCATACCATGTATTCCAATTATGGGTATCTACACTGAATAGATTAAAGTGATTCCAATTATGGGAACTTATGCAATTTGTTGGATAGAGAATTCGAGTTAGTGTATTATAACTAGCTTTGTGCCTGTACTTTTTGTACCTGGTATAACGGTATAACGATGTGGATAACGAAAAGAAATCAGCAAAAAATAGCTTTCCCTTTCTACTCGAATAAAAATGTGTTGGGGATTGATCCAGTATCTGATAAATACATCACACAGGTGTGGTCTCTTTTCCCAAGAGCTTGATTTTGGGATCCTCCTCTCGACACAAATAGTTACATGAGAAAAAATAAATTGTTGGGAAAAATATATCAGGGTGTTCTCAATGATTCTTGCCGCTTTAGAGGGATACCTTCTTGACCAAAACCATCCTCATCAGCATGTTTAGGAAGTTTCATGGGCATTGGCATGGAACCTACATTGAAATAGTTGTCAATCATCCCATATTAACCACTATAAAGCCCATCATAAAGGAAATATTCTTTCTACACTAGTATGTTTGACATGTGATGATCATGCAACATCAGCAGTGGCCCCCCACATTGTGCTGACGTGGATTGCCTCATCATTTGATGTAAAACATCCAGTTTAGACAAGTGTTCGTTTAGAAAGGTTTCAGCACATACCGTCTGCCATGTCTTTTGTTTTGTGGAGAAGAAAGGTTCCAGAAAGAATAGTCACAAACCCACACATTTCTGTGACAATCTGGGTTGGACTTTGCCTGTCCCAGTCCTGTTCATAAGCGGAAATATTTTCTCTCTCAATGCTTGGGAATCCATTATGTTCATCTAATTGTGATTTCTTTATGTATAAAGATTAAAATCAAAAAAAAAAAAAAACAGTCTTGTGATCCCAGAAGCAAAATGGTTTACCTTGAACATGATCACGCTTGCCAATATAGTGAAGGATGTGAACATGACGTAGTAAATTGGAGAGACTACGGCAGTGTTGAATGTGTCCAGAGCCTGCATTCAAGATTTTACCAAATGTAAGGATATAGAGTACATGATTGAGACACAATACACAATACACTAAAAAGAGAGCCGCCAGTAATAATAACTGCATATCTTCATGGTTACAGAAAGTAAAATAAAATTTAGAACTCTTTCTTTGTATATCTTGAGTAGTTGGCCAATTTATGCTATGATATTGATGAATAAGATATTTGAACGAATCAGGAGTATAACATGGTTAACATGTCTAATGCTTCAGACAGTTGCCCCTTTTTTACATAACAATGGAAATGTTATCTAATTTCAGTATAACATAGAACAGAAGTTGAAAAGAGACTAACTGAAGAATAATGACTTGTGTTTGAATAGTATCTTCTCATTTGAATTTTGATGTATGCATTATGCTTGATGTTAATTATACATAATTAATCCATGATATCTTGATGTAATGATCCATCAAATAACAAAATAATAAACGGATAAGAAATAGAAAAGCTAATTTACTCAAAATGTCAATTGAGTGGAGAAGAAATTATTGTCTAAGCAAATGGTTATCTACCTTATTTAGGTAATTCATTTGAGTGAGGATACAAATGATGACAACCATAGCAAAGACCCATGTCTGGGGATATGTTAGCTGATTCATTCCTGACAATGTCAGCTTCAATGCAATTCCAAGTGCTTTGACACTCATGACCTGCCAAAGTGTTTCTCAACATTATTAACATATACTCGACTAAGAGAACATCTATCTATCTCCTCTATATTCCTGACTCGAAGCATGAGGGGTAGAGAAGCAGACTGAAAAATCCATAATGAAAAGGGTAAATTACATCTACACCCCATGCGGTTTGGCCTATTACAGAAAATCCTTCCTCGTTTGGGAAATTACATCCGCCTAAGGTTTGGCATAATTAGGAAACCCAAACGAAAATGAGTAAACAACCCATATGCCCTTATGGCGTTGGCCAAAACAATTTTTTAAATGTCAATGGTTATAGATGTGATTCCCAAACAACAGGTGTTTTCCTGTAATGAGGCCACACCTTTGGGGTATCCTAACAAAATTAGCAACACCTACCGACAATGAACCAACTAGTGAACAAACACCAATGTACAACCATATATGTGTCTGGCCATACTCTGGGACATATTGGAATATTAGAATGAGGACAATTGCTATCACCAAAGCTGCGTAAAAGAGAAACGCTGCGAGCAAAATACAGTCTTTGATATCAGCAGGGACTAATAGTGCAGAGTAGTAAACCAGAACAGTTTAGAACACATTAGTTCACCTGGCTCAGTAGCAAGGTCCCACACTTCACTCACGGACTCAATCCCGCGTTCTTGTGGAGCATGTAGGACAATTGTGGTCGACCCCACGACACATAAAGCGCAACCCAGAATTCCAAAAATGTGTAGTCTTTCTCGTAAAATAATATGTGCAAGTACAGCACTGCAATAATATACTCACATCAATCAGCAGTCAGAGCAACGTGTTGTAGTTAAGTAAGGTCTTTGAGATAGTATCATGCCTGATTATAATGCTGAGGGCACCAAGTGGAGTAACCAGAATGGCTGGTGCAAATGCGTAGGCTGCAAAATTCGCTATTTCTCCAACAATCACTATTGCAACAGAAAACAAGTCAATTTATCAGTTGGAGCGAAGAACCTTATATCAGTGTCTGACAATCTATGTAAGCAAATTTAGTAGAAAATGCGAGACAAAAAAATTAATGACTTGCTGAAATTTTACAATGATATGTCAGAGGAATTTGCAACTAACACATTCAAGACCTGTCAGATTTCACCTCTTTGTGTTCAGCCATAGAAACAGTAAATAAATTATTATATAAAGAAAGCAAATGGAACGTCTGCTCAAGAAACCAAACAACCTGTGAAATTTCTGGGGGGGAAATTCAAACAAACACTAGCAAACAGATTTGAAAACTTCAATATGTGAAATGATTACATAGAATTACTTTGGAAACTCAAGAATAAGTTAAATATGGACCACGTTTTGAGAGGCCTCCTTAGTGCAGACAATGAGAGTCTGTCGGTGGAACTAGAAAACCTAAAGTTATTCTCTCACACAGACCAAGTTCAGAGTGCTGACGTCATCAAGAAAACTCGCTCCCATAGAAATATAGTGCCATATCAAGCTCAATAGAACAGATATTATTGCTTGGTATACGTGAAGCCCAAACGTCATCGTATCCTTTTTACCAATTAGTGACTATATAGTCAGCCCAGAACCGGAGAAAATCATGCATGGACCACGGTCCCCTGCCTTTGTTAGTGAACTCTGTTGTGGCTCAACAACTCTCTCCATAAGGTCAAAAGTACTGTCAACACAAACAATGACCCACTATATGGTCATGAGATACAATTAACAAATTCATTTTTCATTATTCAATTGAGCTAGTCAGTTCTTTATATTGGTTTGCGACATTTCAGCATTATATGCTAATCTAGAGAAACAGAGAGATAAATAACTTACTTGTTATCATGCCTATCCACCATAGTGGCTCATATAGATATGAATACCCTCCGACTCCTGTGGGGGCCAAAAAGGGACATATTAATATCTATATTCTAAATAGAAAATATGATGTATTCAATCAAAAGACAATTAACTAAAAGATCAAGATAACATGTATAAAACTATAAATCATGAAAAAGATTTGCAAGAAGTGGGAATAGAAATATAGCATGATGATGTGACAGAGCCTAGACAAATTTATAATTGCAAGATGATGAGATCCATCCCACAATTACATGCATGTATTCAGAAATTCAACTGATTGAGCAAAAACTTTCCCTAGTTTCTTTTACCAACTAAATGGAAGTAAACATTGTGTTCTCTGTTGAAAAATTCGCTTAAGATTTGATGCAATGATTGAACCATTGTCTTGCTAATTTAGGTACAAAATTCGGTACATTTCAACAGTTTATAATGTGCCAAGAGAGAAAAAATTGAGTACATAGCCATTCTATAACTAAAAGCTATTCCTGGCAACATTACTCAATTAGTAGCCACTGCTATCATGCATATGACTACAACCAGATGCTGCATTATGAAAGACTTTTGCATCCATCTCGACATGGAAGCAACTACCTCGAGTGTTAAAATCCAAATTCAAGTGTTCTCGACATGAATTCTAAAAGGCCCTCCAAGGAATGTTGATTTAAATTGCAATCTAATTATAAATGCATTCAAGTTAGACTAATACCTCAGAAATGACTGAATTAGGTTTGTCAAGTTGAAGAGCTTCAAATTTGTCATATCAGCAAAACGAAGCACCATAAGCAAAAGACTAATAAAACTCCACTAACTGTTCATCAAAGGGATTTACTCTTGTGACTAATGAACAGTTTGAAACACGATAAACCTTAACCTATTCATGCTCTTGTGATCTTGTTATAGTCTACTTTGGGCGTTAATGATCACCAGATTGATAAAAAGAAAGTTAGTGGAATTGTGACAACCAAAAACGCATTTCAAGAAAGTTAAACTCCAACTGTTCATCAAGGGGATTTGGATGATGAATGCCTGGAGCATATTACTATGTTCCAAACCCGTAAACCCGCATAGAGCATTGATCAAAATGTCATGTCCAAGAAGTTTATCGCATATATCAACAGCTTCCTAGAAGAGACTATCTAAAATTTAACATCACAAAAGCACACACAACTAAAGAAACTTAAGATCTACCCAGGCTTGTTAGCATAGTGCTATTAGCTTCCGCGTTCATGTGGATGGTCTGGGTTCAATTCAATTCAAGAATATCACAAGTTGTAACTTTTCTCTCCTTCGATTCTCATAGGGTCTACGTGACCATGCTTAAAAACTATCGTTTCGGGTTTATCGGGTCATTATCCCATTCTCTAGAATTAATAAAAAAAAAAGAAACTTAAGATCTTAATCATTAAATGCAATTTCAGCATAGTACCACCATTTCCTATTACTATTCAACATTCACAAAATTACTCCATTTTCCTAATAAAATCTAATTCAGCATCTCCAAGAAATACATCAAACACTTAAAAACCACCTCAAATTTCAACTTTCCAAAACCAAGTCTAGAGCTATATATATATATATATATATATATATAAGTGTAAAATTACCAGCTCTGATGCCAGAAGCACCAGCTTTCTTTAATCCCTTTTTCTTAACAATGAAGCTTGCCCCAATGAAGATGCTCGACGACAAAGCTAAAACCAATCCTTTTATATTGTCAGACGACATCCCTTTATATGAAACCGACGTCGTAGCAGCCGCAACCACCTCCGCAGCCGCCGCCATCGTTACAATTGTTACACAATCAAGGAAATAAAAGAGATACAAAAATTTGTAACTATCACACTTTCATTGTACACAACAAAAATCAGGCTACTCTTGGTCTATAAGTTTCAACTTCTAGCCCAGTAAAATTCAACTGGGTCTGATGGATCTTGAAACAAAAAATGCAAATATATACATATATATACGTATATGTATATATATGAATTTACTGGAAATGGGTTTTGTGTGGGGTGTTTGAAAGATCTGTAATTGTCGGTAGTAGAAGCAAGGAGAAAGGACTGATGGAAAAATGGTTGGCTGGCAGTGGAGAATGAACAGCTGGGAATTTAACAAAAAAAGACAAAAAAATAAATTAAAAATTGGGTTTTTGAGGTGAGAAATTGTTAGATCGGAAGAGATTTGGGGAAGTGAATGAGTGATTAATAGCAGACAGATAAATTAATTGTTTTACCAAAAAATCCAAAAACAAAGACTTGCCTCCGACTGGGGTTTAAAGTTTTTAGGAATAGAAGACAGCAATGGAGTACAACACGCCACCTTCATAGGTGTGAAAAAGCACCAAAATAATATAAATATATATGTGTGTATATATATATATATCCGTTTTAATTTAAAACCAAAAAAGAAAAAATTAACTTCTTTTTTTTTCAAAACTATAATTTATAATTTGATTTCATTTTTATCTTCAATTTTAACTATATTATTTGGGTTTTTCGCCAACAGATGTTAGTTTGTTAAGGAACGTGTCACTTTATATTAGAATATTGTGTATTCGATTCACTCTTTCGATGTGAAAGCGTTGTTGGTGAGTGATCTCTAAGTATCTCTTTAAACAATTTTTTTATCTTGGAGGCAAGAACGGGTCGGTGATCGGAGCTGATCCTACCCAAACTTTTATGTAAAAAAAATTATCTGGATTTTTCTAATTTATTGCATTTAATGAATATTCATATTAAAATTAAATATGAGATCTAAACATAATATATTGCACTTACATAATTTGGGTATTAAACTTGGATTTTAATATAGGGTTTTTTATTAATTGATATTTTGTTGCTCGTTCTATATAGGTTGATAAATTGAGAAGGTTGATGAAGTCTTGTCAACCTATCAAAAAAAAAAATGGAAAAAGATGAAGTCTTGTCAAAGTATCTAGTCAAAGTATAGGTCCTGCGACTCTACAAAAATGAGTTATTTTCGTTCAAATTCTAATAAATGTGATGGGTGCTTGTCTAATTAATACGAGCATTGACATTATGTTGTTTTATGTTATTAATTGATAGGGAAATAGCAATTTACTCTTCATTTAGATATCTTAGCGCATAAGTCTACAAGAATAATGTAAAAGCACTTTGACATTTCGACTTCTTCTATTGTATCACTATAGTTTTTAGTAACATTTTTATATCAAATTTTATCGAAGAACTTTCCGTTGTGAATGAGTGTCGTGTTATTTGGGATTACGAATACATCAAGATTCAAGACATAAATATTGTGTTATTTATTATTGCAATTATCAACCATTTTGTTAGTATTTTGCACTGAGATTGATATTGTTGGTAGCAAAAATACTATCATGTGGTTTGCGTTCTTGATGACAATTTATTTCGGAAAAATCTATAATATGAAAATGTCATTGGGGAACATAATGCGATAATAAGTTGAGTGACAAACTGCCATTCACCCTTAATTAGTTAATTTTTCTAATTAGACTTTCCTAATTCAATTTTTTTTCAAAACAAAAATCCTTTTTAAGTTAAATAAATATATGCACGCCTGTCTCCCCCTTCTAATATATATATATTTTTTTGGTTTATACCAAGGATTTCCTCCAATCGAACATTGGAAACTAATCCATTCGAGACGTAGAGATTACCGAAGTGAGTTTTGCCTCTCCCAACAAAGACTTTTCCATACACATAGTCAGAGATCGAACTCTGAACAATATGCTTAAGAAACCTTTCTAATATAATTTTTGTTATTTCGAAAAATAATCAAAATGATCACCCCTTCCAATTTCTCTTTTTCAACTTTGTCAACTGTGGAAATACTTCTATAATTAAATATGAAGCCGACGTCGATAATGTTTAAGATAGAAACAACCAAATACCTAATTTATTGCATAATTTTATTATTATATGAGATAATTGCATAAAACCTCTCTGTGTTAACGAAATAGACTAATTATCCCCCTGTGTTCCTAAAAAGTGTGTAAAAAAGCCAAATTTTGTTCAAATGATAGAAGAAAATATGTGTTTTTTGGGTGAATTAACATTATCTACCTTTCATAAAATATGAATAGTATATAAATGACAAATAAACATGTCAATAAAGGTGAAAAATATGAAAAGCACGCTAGTTTTTTAATAAAATTTGACTTTTTTGCACATTTTTTAGAACACAGGGAGGTGATTAATCTATTTCGTTAATATAGGGTTTTTTTTAGCATTTTTGAAATAACATATGAGGGTTTTATGCAATTACTCCATATTATATCATTTTTACATAATGTTATTATTATATCATTTTTTACATACTGTTATTATTACATCAACAACTAATTGTAACCAATGGCCAATCCACTATTGAATATTAAAAATGTATATAATGACATGCAACATTGTTATAAACAATGAAAATGTATAATAGTATGTAATGGTAAGGTGAACTTAGGCGGATTGATTTACAAAATTTCATAGTCCGTACAATAAAAAGTTTGTCATATTGTGTGGGACTCAAAAATGGTCACTATCAATAACAACATCTAGTGGGTGAGGTTAATAATGCGTCTTTAATTGTATTCCAGCTCATAAGTCATGAACTATTGTTAACTCAAAAAGTTCCATGTAAATCTTAATCATCTTCTTTTGTGCAGTTTTGTGAGGTCAGCCTGTTTGAAAAAATTGGGAAAAAAAAATGTTTCTAGACTTTTTGTTGAATTAAGCTATTTTAGGTTTTTTTTTTTTTTTAATTCAAGAGGAAGGGGATATACTATATATCTAATTCGATAAACTCAGGTTGATAGTTATAATTTTGAGCCATAAAGACTCTATCTAGCTCCATAAAGGAGGGGAGAGCCACAATTTGTGACAGTCTGGATTCGAACCCAAGACCTTTCACATAAAGTGAGAGGTGGATACCACTAGATAAAGTTTAAAAAATATAAACACATGTATATGACAATTTCTATCTCTTCTGTTTTTTTTTAAATAAGTTTTGCAAGCAAGCCCAATTTTAATTTCAATCTCTTTTATAATTTTTTTTTAAAATTTAACACTTATTTGAAAGTACAGATTTTTACAAACAGACTTGTCACCACAAGTATTTTTGAATGTTAGCAACTATATAGTTTGGATTGTTTGTCATATAAATAATTATATCTATATCAAAATTTTAAATTTCGAAAGTATCACATACTAATTTGAGTATCAACTTTGTTTTAAAATTGTCCAAAGGACTTGCATACGGCGTGTTGTATTCTTAATGCAAAATGTGCATACAAAGCAAAGGAAAAAAGGTTGCATAAAAATCACAAAGCTGTAGCCACATCCTTCAATGTTATAACATTGTTTCCCTTCATTTTCTAAAATAAATATCTTATCTTGTTCTCTTCAACTTTTAATTAGACATAAACTTTGTTACAAGATGAAATACAAGATAAAATATTACGTAATAAAAAATTTGTACTTCATCTCGTATTCTACGAATTATTTGCTTTTATTCACTATTGATGAGAATTGATAATGTATCTTGTTTGTACTCGTTACTATGGGTGTAACTCTAGCCGAGCCGGCTCGAAACGCACTCAACTCGAGCTTAAACCAAATTTTCTCTGTCCGAAGCTCGCTAGCCTTTTGCATTTTCAATATTTTTATTTTATAATATTAATTATATTACTTGAGCCTAGGCTCGCGAGCTAGGGCTCGAGCCCAAGTTGAGCTGATTTTTCGGCCAACAAGCTCGAGCTCTCAAAACCAAGCTTGACGAGGTCGAGTTCGTGCCTGAAAAAATTACCAAATTCAGCTCGTTTATACCCCTACTCGTTACTAGGGGTGGATGTTGGGGTCGGGTTTTTGGGTACCCACCTGGCCCGATTGGGTTCGAGTCTATCGGGTTGAATTTTTTTGCAGAATTTTAGGTACCGGGTAAATACCCGAACCCGAAATTATAAATCGGGTCGGGTATCGGGTGGGAATTTTCTACCCGATTTACCCATTGGGTATCCGAAAGATTTAAAAAAATAAATCTAAAAATAGTAAGTTCAAATACACAAACACGGCAGAAGTAGAACAAAACGGCAGGAAGGGGTTTTTACTCTTAGTCATTTTGTTTTAAATTGATTAATAAACTATATTTGTATATAAAAAATAGAAGGAAAAAAAAAAACTAAATATAGGCATCAAAACAGAGGCTGATAGCTTCTGTTTTGATGCCTATCTCATCCTTGCAAGGGACCGGGTACTCGGAATCTAAAATTTCGGGTATCAATTGGGTAGCGAGAACCGATACCCAAAATTTGATAGACCCGAACCCGATAGATTCTATTCCCCATATCAACCCCTACTCGTTAACCCTAATATTTTATTGTTTGATTAGCTTAAATGAACAACGTAAATGTACTTTAATTTATTTATTTTTTTACTTATGATATTGTACGCGTACATATTTATTTTTTTACTCTTTTCATTTAACCAATTAACCAAAATTATGAAATTTTACTTCTCTTTGTGTGGGGAAATATTCTGATGCTTAACTGAATTGGATGTCAAGAATATTTATCTGGACTTCAATGAATCTTTAATAAACACTTGCGATAACCTACATTTTTTGTGCAAAAAAATAATTGGGACCAGTAATCTTGGTTGAAAACCCTCTAACACCTAAATTAAAAATCAAGTCTTTCTAATGTCAGGGTTAAACTCCACTGTATAGTAGTGATCGTCGATGTCCTATTTTCTCTAGGATATATCAAATTATGCACTGGACTTTTTTTCCAAGGGAAATTCTATTATAGATAAGAACATTTGCTTGTGAGTTGCGATCTACCTACATTGTTGGATGTAAGCGTGTTATTATAAAAAGCACATAAACTGCCTTGATGCAACGATGAATTATGGACAAAGACTATTACTCCCAATCCACGGTGAAACTACGACTATTGGTCCCAATCCATGATGAAATTACCCTTTTTTTCAATCCTTTTAGAACTCTGGATGGGTGTCTTACCTCTTTTATATATGTATTCAAATTTATGGGCTATTTGTAGTCCATATCCATTTTGCCCTCATATTTAAAGATTTTTTTTTTTAATACAAGAGGAAGGGGGATACCCTATATATCTAACCCGATAAATTCGGGTTGATAGTTTTTCAACTGAGCCAAAAAGACTCTATCAAACTCCATAAAGGAGGGAGAACCCGACAAACTCCATATTTAAAGTTTTTTTAAAATTTAGCCCAACAACTCTTTTCATATATTATGGCCCACCATGTCCTTTAAGTAAATAGTTCTTGGCACTCTAGTATTATCAAGATCATATTTAAAAGTTTTCGGGTGTTGGACTCTCGATACGATTTTCACTTATTATATTAGCCCAACTCTTTGGAACTCCGAAGTAAAACCCTATCATATTAGCTAGGCTCATTTAAGGACGAGGTTGATTGATATCAATTGGCATCCCTTATCTAATTCAAATGTATCATTCAATCGCTCAACTTAATTTTTCAAATCAACATGTAAACATTCTTCCCTATTGATGGCCCAACTAGACTAACAAACTCTTCAATGTGCTAGGTTAATTTCATCCTCAGTCCAGGTTCAACCACTAGGTAGGTCCCTCAACCTAATAAGCAATTCATAATATCACATCAATCTGCATTTAATCTTTTATGCACATGTATAATGACTATTGTATCAATTGAAAACATAGCAATAGGTTATTGATGCCCCTTTTCCAATGCTTGCATACCATAGGTTATTATTATTGTTATAAACCATTAGTCCCATTAATGTCCTTTTGCCAAAGTTTAAAGATCATAGGTTATTTATTCCCTTATTATTCTCATTAGTGAACAAAATATATATTTTAAGAGTTGATGGGGGCAAAGTGACCCCAGCATAATTTCAAGGGGGCAGTAATTCATGCTTTTATACTTAGTCCACATCTATTATACATATACGTGTATACAGATATGAAGATACATATATGATATGATAAAGATACGAAATACAATAAATTTTAGAATTATAGAATACAATACATCGAAGATATGTGCATATATACACATAAAATGTCCAAAAATAAATTTGATTTAATAAATTTATTTATATAAATAAAATTATGTCTTTGTTTAACTTGTAAGTTTTAATTTTTAATAAAAGATCAAAAAAATTATCTATTTCCTATATTAGTCCTCAAATTTTTTTCTTTCTATTTTCGGACATTACGTGTTGAATAGGTATTCGGAAACCTATGATGCACGGACATTCCGAAAAATCCTCTCATGCAGTGTCGGATACGCGCTGTGTCCGTGTCCGACTATTGAGAGAAAAAAAAAATACACATGAATATTCGTGTCTTAGTAATGTCTGTGTACTGATTTTTTTAAAAAAATTCACGTATTTGTGTCCTGTGTCGTGTCCGTGTCCGTGCATCATAACCAGGAACCCATATCAGATACGGGTATGCACGGGTCATTTGTAGCACACGAGATTGCAAAATTATGTTGCATCTTGTATTGCATGATTGTCCGATAAGTGCATATAATTCATATTAAATTTATATTCAAAAAAATATTTTATAAACATGTTCTTCATATGTGAAGTCTAATAAAAGAATGAAACAATATTTTTGCATAAGAAGATCCAAACAATGTTTGTGGAAGTATTCATGCATTATAAGTCCACGTACCATAGGGTAGGGGTGAAAACAAATCGAGTTGAGCTGAACAAGATGTTGTTCAAGCTTGTTTGATACACAATCGAGCTTCAAAATTTGTGTTTGAGCTTGTTTGGTTATTAATCGAGCCGAGCTTACGAGCTTTAATCGAGCCGAACAAGAGTGGAGTTCGAGTAGTTTGTTTTTTTGTACAAGTTTTTATTATTTTTTACTAATCGAGCCGAACTCGAGTCGAGTTTCAAAACTTATCAAACACAAAAAATTGTTCAAACTTGGTTTGATATGTTAACGAACCGAGCTCAAACGAGCTTTTAACAATCGAGCTCGAGTCGAGTATCAAGTAATTTAGTTCGTCTTTCACCTCTCACATAGGACCACATAATGACATAAGCATTCCACGTTTCATTGGATATAAATGCCGAGTGCAGCAAACAAGAAAATAGATGAGCACGGAGAAACATTTGGCATCATCCACAGCATCTTCACCTCCACCTAATACAATATCAGCGGCGGCGCTAATCTCTCTCTCTCTCACACACACACACATACTTCTCACAGAGAGAAGAAATGTCTATCGTGCGGACGATATTCCTGCAATGCTCACCGGCTTCAGTTTCACCATTCTCCGCGCCGTCGCCGTCGAGTAATCGTGTTTCCGTCAAATTTACCGTTTCGTGTTGCTCGGTGGCGGCGTCGCCAGTTACGGTGGTGAACGGCAATGTGGATAAGAAGCCGCTCGACAGAAATGAAGTTCGCCTTGGATTGCCGAGTAAAGGACGAATGGCGACCGACACTCTCGACCTTCTCAAGGTATTTTCAGTTTTTCATGATTTGTATCTCTTTGTAATGTTAGGTTTTCGTGAGATTCGGCGCGGATTTAATTAGATTAACCTAGTTTTTTCCTTTCGGTGAAGGATTGTCAATTGTCGGTGAGACAGGTGAATCCGCGGCAGTATGTTGCGGAAATTCCTCAGGTTCGTTGAATATTCCTTATTCCAGCACTGTGTAGTATGATTAGTTGTTTGCAATGATTGCTCTCTCCAATTGTTAGGCGCAAAATTTGTTAAGTGAAAGTTACCAGTTCACCTTCATTGCTGATTTAAGAATACTTAATTGTCCCCCCCCCCCGCGGTTCCTACACAGTCCAGATTACTCGATTACTTTGGTTATCTCTTCATCATTTTTTTCTTCTGAGTTATAAAAGCTAAAATTTTAGGTTCTTCGACTACCGGTTTTATCTTTATTAAGAATTTTATCTGGATAATATAAAAAAAGTTGGAAGAGTATGATTAGTGGGGGCTAGATATTCTAGGAAAAGCACAAAAAGGCACATTGGGTTATGGTTATTGAGACAGGAGCAGGACCTAAATCTGTTAAAACAAGTTTTAGGATTTCCCATACCACTTTAAGGACTTGGGTGGTGGTTGTTTAACATAAATAAGATGTCTGATTGAGTTAATCGGGGAAAGGGAATCCATGTAACATTTACTAAGTGTAGATATAGCTTTTTGAGTTGACTTTTTTGTTGTTTGGTACATATACTCGACCGATCATATATAACTTTACAAGCTTCCTTACAAATTCTACTGTTATCTTTTTTGAATATATGCTGGAACTCCTAGGTAATTTCTGCAATGCAACATAATCAAATGATTTATACTCTTTGTAAGCAAATATGTTTGGGAGGACAATTGGTTTTCTTTCTCCCGTGTTCATCTTGTGATGATCTTTTATTCGATTTCCATGACTTCTATGTAACTAAGTGTAGCCTTTTTATGATATTCCAGATCTCAAATTTAGAAGTCTGGTTTCAACGGCCAAAAGACATCGTGAGGAAACTGGTATCCGGAGATCTAGACCTTGGAATTGTTGGTCTGGACATAGTAAACGAATATGGACAGGTAAATGTGAGGGTCCATGTGGGCGCTTATTTTTTTAATACCTGAAGCATCACTGGTATGCTCTGTATGATGAGCGCAAGAGAAGTTCGTACATGCTAATCTCCTTTAATAGTGTGGGAAGAGTTCCCATTTTCAGTCTCCTCGTGCAGTTTCCTTTTGATTTTCTGACTCATGCTGAATCAACAGAGCAAAAATTGTGCTTTCTATCTCATGCACCCAAGTTCATGGCATGTGAATTTTCTCATTTTACAATGCTGATTAGGTAACATTTATCTCTTCTAGTTTGGGTTTTCCTGAGCCATGCCCATGTCCATGCCCAAGTATGCTTATATATGTTCCTGATGTTGTCAGTTACTGTTGTTACACCCCTGATACCACATCCAAAGGTCCACTAGCCAGAACTTGATGTTCACACAGCCGCCATCTATATCCAACTTCCACTATCAAAATTTGAGCTGTACTTGTTTTTGATTTCTAGAACGAAATGCAGGGTTTGGAGTGAAATCTGATTTGATTTCACAGCATATAGGAACAACTTTTAGTCTTTGCATATAAGTCTATATGATCATTATATTTGGAAAATTCTGTTGGATTCTTAACTTGCATTATTATCATTTTAATTAGATTCTCATCTTTAGATGCTTCTTATAGGGGGATGAAGATCTCATTCTTGTCCATGATGCTCTTGACTATGGAGATTGCCGTTTATCTCTTGCAGTAAGTTATAACTATAATTAACAAATGACAAAGTCCTTCTTCTTCTTTTCACATAAATATGTTGTGGGAGTAATATATTCTACTTTTTGTTAGATTCCCAAGTATGGCATATTCGAGAACGTAAATTCTTTGAAAGAGCTAGCACAAATGCCGCAATGGACAGCCGAGAGACCACTAAGAGTTGCTACTGGCTTTACACATGTAAGATTTATACTGAAATTTTGCTTCTTTTGCCGTTTCGTCATTTCGTCATTTTATGTTCATAACATGGAGAAGATTCTTAGCGTACCTTTTTATCTGCAGTTGGGTCCCAAGTTTATGAATGAAAATGGACTGAAGCATGTCACTTTTTCAACTGCTGATGGAGCTCTGGAGGCAGCTCCTGCAGTAAGTATTAGACTCTTACATAGAATAAATGCCATCTTCCTGAAGCATAATTGAGACATAGTTGAGACACACACACACACACACACATATCCTGTCCAATTTTCCTTCAACAGGAATAGCTTAATGGTGGAACATATCCTTGGTCTGGGGTGCCTTGTCAACTTCTTGTCTACTGGTTTTTGATTTTTAGTTCCTTTTTTTCTCTTCCCGTCAGGGCAAGGGGCCTTTAGAGGGGGCAATAACGGAACATTAGTGAAAAAACGATGCTCAGACAAGTGATTTTAGATGAAGGTTAAAACTCTATATAAAGGTTGAACTTCAACACAATACGCGTGTAAAGTTACACAAATAGGAAAGCTTTGTTGGTTCTACTTATTCCTTTAATTTGTCAAAAGCATCATAGTTGTCATACTTTATGAAGGGTGTGATCATATATTAAGTTATATGGATGAAATTACAAATTGAAGTAAGAATTATAAATAATTGGATTTGAATGAAAAAGTCATGCAAGTTTTCATTCAGAAAAGGGCCAAATCTCATTTTTGGTCCCGTAAGTGGGCACGAGTACACATTTAGTCCCTTGTTGAAAGTCTCATATTGAGTCCCATAAGTTCTAAAAAGTCTCGCTTTGGTTTCAAGCAAATATTCCGTCCAAAACTTAACGGTCAACTTCGTTAGTCAATATTTTGACCGACTTTTTTGGGAGATTTTGTGCTTGAATGACACGTGATATTAAATGAAAACTTCGTGATATTGAAACTATCGACTCATGAACAGAGCCGGAAGTTTCGGGTGCCTGTTCCAGTTGCTAGTGAGCGGAATTCTTAGGGGAAAGAAAGCTTCAAGAAGCATTCTGGTCATGCGGCATCGGGTTCCATGACTGACCCGAACAAGGAGATGTCTAGCCAATCAGAGGAGATCTTCATTAGTGCGTAAACCGATTGTATACCACCACTGATAAACACCAGAATAAGCGATATTCACTGGGCCAAGAGCACCCCCTCGAGTAAAAGCCTCCACGGCCGGTTGACCAAAATGAGGATCCCAAATTGCATGAGCAATAGGTTTTACATGTAAAGGGTCCTGTACCCATGATTCAAAATTTCCTTGCCAAGCTACATGAAACAGATTTCCGGAAGTCCACAGAAAAATTATTGCTAATTGACCGAAGTGAGAAGCAAAAATATTCTGATAAAGACGTTCCTCAGTAATATCATCATGACTTTCGAAGTCATGTGCGGTAGCAATACCAAACCAAATACGACGAGTAGTGGGGTCCTGAGCTAAGCCTTGGCTAAACCTTGGAAATCATAATGCCATAATGCCTTTCAAATCCTCCTAGCCATTATCCTACTGCAATAATTCTTGCTAAGAAGAACGCCCATGTTGTGGCAATTCCACCCAGAAGGTAATGGGTTACTCCTACAACACGTCCTTGTACAATGCTCAAATTCATGTGTGAGTGCATTTATGGGTGAATTCTCCCCAAAAAAATGGGTCAAAATATTGACTAACGGAGTTGAACATTAAGTTTTGGACGGAATATTCGGTTGGGACCAAAAGTGAGACTTTTTAGAACTTATGGGACTCAATGTGAGACTTTCATAAAGCGGGGGACTAAATGTGTACTTGTGTCTACTTATGGGACCAAAAATGAGATTAGCCCTTCAGAAAAGGTATTCTAATGAGTACAAACTAGAGAGGTTACTCCTTACTTTCAGTTTCGACGAGAAAGGTACAGGAGTAAATCATTTCTTCTTTTGTGGAGAACATTTTGATTTTCATGACCAGTTTATTAACTTATATACAATATGCTAGCTGTAGCACCGTATCACCTAATGGAGGTGTTTGTTTGTTTTGCTAATTTCCTAATGGAGGTGCTTGATGGGTTAGAAAGCCCTTCAACCAATGAGTTAGATCTTATAAATAACTTAAGTCCTAGTGCCTATCATTATATTTGCACAAAGTGTCTTCCTCTCAACTGTGGCAAGCTGTGAACTATGTCCATCTCTGGTGTGTTGTTGCGTAAATCCATCAGCAAGAAATTTGAGGGACGAGGCCAAGACTAGCGCTTTGATATAGATAACATGATTTTGGATTACACAAACAAAATATTTACGTTGAAAATATGGAAGTATCAGTTTTGAAGTAAGGTGAAGTGTTTGAGGGAAGATGACGCTGGAGCTACTCCTGGCATCACATTTTGCCTGTCCTGCCTTTTTTATTCAATCTTAATGAATTTATTTGAAATAACTTTCTTTCTAAATCACATACCA
Source organism: Buddleja alternifolia (assembly GCA_019426215.1). Classification (NCBI taxonomy): domain Eukaryota; kingdom Viridiplantae; phylum Streptophyta; class Magnoliopsida; order Lamiales; family Scrophulariaceae; genus Buddleja; species Buddleja alternifolia. The sequence goes on from CM033404.1 coordinate 10,704,068, forward strand.
TAATACACATGTTTGTGAGGTAGTGTTGAATTTAATTAATCATAGGTACTTTAGGTAATCGGTTGATGCTCCTAGCTCTGTCTTGATAAGCAATCTTCAAATTGAAATACTTTTTGTTGAAATGTGCTTTTAAACGTATGTAGATTTCTATTTAAATTTTCAGTTTGGTGCTTCAATGAACAACCCCATTGCTGCTAGATTATTGTGAATGCCTGTGTTTAAGAATGTTGATGCTATCACTCAACTTCATATGTAGTTCTGACGTTTTTGTCACCCTGGAAATGCTGATAGATTTGATCTTTTTTTTCTTATAGATGGGGATAGCTGATGCTATTGTGGACCTTGTCAGTAGTGGAACCACATTGAGAGAAAATAACTTGAAAGAAATAGAAGGTGGAGTTATCTTGGAAAGTCAGGTAACTGCTTCAAATTGCTGGTGATACCTCATACACTGCAAATACTTACGGTTGAATTTGGATGTAAGATTTGATTTCAAAAAATAATTTCAAATGACTCCAATGTTAAACTAATTTTAAAACCATCAAAATAAGAGCTCAAAATTTGATAACCATAATAGCTCAAAATTATTCAAACAAAACAAGCTCAATGAATTTGGTATTATGGATTTGTAATTCTTAGCTCTCAAATCCTTCAATGCAAACTCCAGGCGCAACCTAAGCCCAACCCAAGTATATTTGAGAATCTCATTTTAGAAAGGTTATGGCCATTGATTTAGATTCATTGCTTCCATTATCTGCTCTGATCTCTGTTCATCATATTCAGGCCGTTCTTGTTGCTAGCAAAAGGTCATTGATTCAGCGAAAAGGTGTGCTTGACATCACCCACGAAATGCTTGAAAGATTGGAGGCACATTTAAAAGCTGCTGGTCAGTTCACGGTGAGAATCAATTTCCTCTTCTTTTTTTCACTTCTTTTATTTATTTATTTATTTGTAACGTTTCTCATTGAAGGTAACTGCCAATATGAGGGGAAGTAGTGCAGAGGAAGTGGCTGAACGAATACTAAGCCAAACATCTCTATCTGGGTTGCAGGTCTGTCCCAACTTTGCCTGTGCATATTGTGATCGTAACAGAATTAAGCAAAAATATACACTAAATATGAAATAACTCATATTTCATGATGTTATTGGATGCAGGGACCCACCATAAGCCCGGTGTTCTGTAAGCGTGACGGGAAAATAGCAGCAGATTATTATGCTATAGTCATTTGTGTACCAAAGAAAGCACTGTACAAGTCTGTTCAGCAGCTTAGGGCGGTGAGAATTTACTCTCTCTTTAGGTTCTGCATCTATGTGTGCTAAAGGTGTTTGCTGTGGCCTTGAATAGGACATTTATATTTACTAGTCGGTAATGCACAGCAAATACGCGTGTGCAAAAAATAAATTTTTTAAAAATAAGTTTTGAAATAAAATTAATTGAGATCAAATAAAAGGTGAGAGAAGAGCACATGAGAAAAAATAGAAAAAAAAAAAAGAGATAAGAAACAAAATTTAACGTGACTAAGAAAAATTAAAAAAGAATATAAGAAAAAGTTTCCCATATCAAATTCAATGGATCATGTGATTGTCATTAAGCCACATCAAAACATATGAGGTGACATTATAACATTATAATAGTTCCATTTCCTTAGCGTATGAACAACAAATTCATCTAAAGAAATTGTTCTTGCTTCACCAACCTCTTTGACATATCTAAAACTTTCTCCAAGACCCTTTTTATTTCTTAACAGCATAGATAGATTTACCTTGTTATAACAAGTAAAATGGCCGGCGCAGGGTTTTTTGTCAATTCTCAAACTGCATCTTATCTTGGATTGGTAGTACTTTTGCAACACATCAGAATCTTTTAACATTCTTCAAGGGAGATTGTGTCTTAAATCTATTCCCGCAATTGTCTTTTCCTTTGGAATAAGTAAATTTGTTTATTTTGTGTGTGATATGTTTGTTTATTTGGGCCTCTTTTCAAGGCTTTGTTTTCTGGTTAGTTACTCAAAACATCTCTCTCTCTTGGTGAGTGCAGATTGGAGGAAGTGGGGTTCTGATATCTCCTCTGACCTACATATTTGACGAGGAAACTCCAAGATGGCGCCAGCTTCTTTCAAATTTGGGCCTTTAGTCATCATTACATGTCCAAACCGCTACTTTAGATATCTCATGATTCAGAGAGATGAAAGGTCATCACTCATCAGCTGCGGTGACAGTCTTGTCTATTGCATCAGGCCATTTGTTGTTGTAATTCTGCTGGTGGATGTATCATACTATCATCAAGTTTTTATGGATTACTTAAGGTTTTTTTTTTTTCTTTTTGGTTTTGTAGCAAGGAGAAAAGAACATAGTTGTTGAGTATATTTATTAAGGAGTCGATTGTTCATTGTTGTAACGAGTAGAGTGTCAATTTTCTCTAAATATTTATACAATTTTCTGTTTGAACTTTGAGTAAAGATTACCTCATTAATGTATTTTATATATACTAGTTTTATGGTGGCCGGGGAGATGGGGCGAGGAGGGGTTGAATTTTTGAAATTTAGTGGCAAAATTTTGAAAGATTTTGGCTTTGTTTTTATTTTGGAAGCATAGTTTGGCCAAAATTTCGGACAAGACATGTTTGGCCACAATTTTTTGCCCAAAAGGGCCAGAATGCTAAATACCAGACAAAAAGGTGATAATCCCAATACACCAAACAACCCTTTTTTTGAGTAAGTCAAATCAATCTTCATTTTCACATTTTCACATTTTCACAGTTAGTTTAAATAAGGGATAATTACACTCACATTATACAAACTTCCCATCACTAATTGCATGTTAAAAATTTCTTGAAATTGCACCCCTTGTGTGTGTAACAATTCTTATAATTACACCCCCTGTAAATCTTACACATCCCTTAAGGGAGTGTGTTTATAATTATCAATTATTGAGGGGAGTCATTGGGGGATTTTTGAAAAATGCAATTTTTCCTATGAATGGGTTTTTGCTTATTGTAATATTTTGTGGTGGTGATTTTTGCAGGAGTATTGGACTGTAAGTACCATCCAAGGCAACCTTGGTTGTTCACTGCAGGTGCTGATTCATTGATTAAATGCTTCGTTCTTGAAGGGCAAATCACTTGCTGCCAAATCTCTCTAAACGAAAGATTTTGAGGATTATTTGAGTTTGTGCATAAAAACAGTTTACGCCTAGGCTAGAAGTCTTTGAGAGGTGGATTTTTTTTTTTGGTTGTTCACCCGGTTCACCGGAATTTTGTCCCGACTACATTAGGATCCGACCCGGGTCGCGCATCTGGCAATGGTGGGGAGTCTCCGAGCGGGGTTTTTTCTGCATTCATAAGGTTTCGAATCCGAGACCTTGTTTAAGCGGAAGCAAGCCGCTTACCACTCGAACCAATCCTCGTTGGTTGAGAAAGGTGGATGCACATCTCTGATTCTAGCGTTTTTTCCTTCTCTATAATTGGTCAAGCACATTTAAAGTCGTGTTTTATCACTTTTGCCTTGCTCTTTGTCTTCTGTAGCCTCATTATTTTCCTGTTAGGTTTTTTTTCTTTAATTGTTTTTAAAACATTATTTGAATAGTCGCGAGTATTGTTATTTATGACCTTTTTAATTGCCTGATACCGTAGATCAGGGGCGGACCTATATGTATTTCAGGCTGCCCCCTGAATTTTTTTTTTAATATAGATATATTTTTAAATTTTAATTTTTAATTTACAATAATGCCCCTCCTCAAATTATTAAAGTGCCCCCTCAATACCAAATTTTCAATTTTCATCTGAAATTTTCAGCTTAGAAGTTGTCATTGAACTTAGTTTCTTGTTATATTTTTTCCCATAAATATAGCGTACCATACCGCGGGGGGCTCGCACCTTCCTTAAATCCTCCGTCTATTTGGCAAAAGGCAAATTATACAGCTATATCACAACAATCTCGCCCCCTCGATCATCCCTGGTGTCCCACTGACATTAAATCCTAGATCCGCCACTGCCATAAATGGCATCATTTCTGACGATCTCAAGGTCCTCTTTCGTTGAATAATCATTTCCAGGATTATAATGTTACTTTTTTTGTTGAAGCGACGGTGATGATCTTGTGAAAATTGGGTAACAATCTTCCAAACCAGGGTCAAGATTCAAGAGCTTTTGCATGGAAAGTTTGTGCTGTCTCTCTGATGTGATTACTTTAAGGCCCTTTGTCAGCAAACTGTTGATAAAATAGTTATTCCTTGGGCAATTTTCTGTGGATTGGACTGTGTTTCTGTAGCATCACAAGTTTCAACAGAATTCAGAAAGTCTAGGATCCAATGGAGGAAATCTGCAATGATCCATGAACTCAAACGTTTATCAGCCAAATTACTGACACTTTATGGGTAATTTGGGGTAGTATACGTTACAATGATATGTAAGGGGTAAATATAGTCAACCCTACATAAAATCTTAATTATGAATGGCACTAGGGGACCAACGAGTCGAGTTGGCTCGAAAAAAACTTGAGCCAAGCCTGAGAACCTGAGCTCGAGCCCAAAAATGCATGTTCGAAGCCTCGTGAGCAAGCTCGCAAGCTTGAATGAAATAAAATATTTTATTCATTTATTATTAAAACATATATAATGTATTTTTTTAAAATTTTTTAATATATATATAATATAATGTCTTATAATATTAAATTTATATATATAATGATATATTTAATATTTATCATGCTCATATTTAATTATATATATTAGGAATTCCCTATATATTAATACCAAATTAATAATATATTAATTAGAAAATTATTTTTTTATTTTTTTCTGAGCTCATGGTTGGGCTGTGCTCAACTCAACCCAAACTCGAGCTCAAACTTAATTTTTGCCAAGCTCGCTGAGCTCGAGTTCAAATAGAGAAATTTGGCTAGGCTCGGCTCGTGAACAACCCCTGTTGAGGTCAAAAAAATTATCATAATTGTCCCTGCGTGTAAAGTTAGATTACAATTTTATCCTTGTATTTCAAGTTGTCAAGATCTGAAAAGAAGTGTCGTGGTACTTTGCAAAACCCAAAAGTCCATGGTAATTACTCGATAAACGAGGGGTGTGCATATTAATCACCCCTCGAGAAAATGAAGATCCAAACTGTCAAAATTGCAATTTTACGGTACCGAAGTGTTTTTTGAGAACAAATTTGTTAATCAAATGGTGGCACTGTATATACATCGTATCTACATATCAGCAAGCCGCAAAAGTAGACACAGACCATTCACCTTCTCCACCACCCGCTGCTTTTAGGTGTTTTTTCAAGCCTATACTTCCTCGTATCAATAATTCAACTACGACTTACTGCACAAATTTTCTACTTATGTGCATCTCTGGCTCATTGGATGTACTTGGCACAGAAAGAGAGAGACCTGGAACACTGTATTATGACAAAAGTTGTACAGCTGCAATGGCTGGAATTTTTTCTCGAAGTTTCTGAGTGACAGCCACTCGAACAGTCATCACACCAGCTGCAGGACCTGTTATTCGTACTTTGACTATCGGTTCCTCAATTACTACTAGCTCTAAGTCTCCACCAGCTGCCCCAACAAGGTAAGGTCTCATTTCTTCCAGTACCTAAGAAAGTTCAAGTAGTCAGGTATAAATCTGGGCGCATAAAGAGCAAAACGATGACATTAAGTTCTGAGAGAGCCATATTGAACTCTGAAGTCATCACATATGCCATTGTTCATGCAAGTTGATACAAAAATGAAACCATAATTTTTGGTGTAAGAAGATCCAGGTCAGCATAAAACGATATTCTGGAACTGTAGGCTGTCATAACCTGCTAATTCAAGTAAATCAAGACTAATGAAAGAATAAAAGTGGCCAGATAATCAGGCATGAACTGGGTATATATATATATATATATATTATGTACGTATGTCTACCACCACCACATCCCCAACTCCATGGACCAAGTTTGTCCCAGAAATTAAATCACGGCACATATCCCTTGAAAATCATATAATCCACGCTTGAACTTTTAGACACATAAGTATCCAAACACTGCCTGGAACTTCATTATTGTTATCCCTATTACAAAATTCTAGAACCAAAAACATTAAACAGTTTCTGACCCCTCAAGGAGATAGTTGCAGAAAGTTAAAGGCACACCTCCCCTCGCGGGTCTTTAAAGACCAAATCAAAAGACACGGTCAGGCAGCATTTTTTTGGATCTACTGGAAAAGTTAGCAAGGATATTGGATTGATCTTAAAGTTGGAATGTTTGTTTTATAACAAGTAATGATAGGAGAGTCTGTTAAGAGGCAGACCTATTTAACTTATTCATATGCAGCCAAAGTGTGAACCGTGCACCACGGCTGGTAGCTCATATTTACGGTCAGTGTGAGCTGCTTAACTTTCACTCTAATGAGAGATAATGTAATCTTTGAATACTTAAGTTGTCGAAGGACAATATAGGTCAAACTAAGGGCTGTGCAAAAGGAAACTCATGACAATGAAAAGAAGAAAGGCAAAGGATACGAAGAAGTCAAGGAGTCACTCCAGGGACCAGGAGGATCTTTAAAAGTTACCAGGGACACCGAACAACATTGCATTTCTGTTTATTGGCTCAAAGATTAAAGCTAGGACTACAATAAAGAAACCAGAATGTCGCCCTGTATAAACTTAAATTAGAACTCCCAAGTCCTAACATACTAGTGAAAATGCCGCACACTCGTTTGTGTGTGCAAAATAGAAAAAATTTTAAAAAAATTCTTTTAGTTAAAGTCAATTTGATAATTATTTTTTGTACCAAAAACAAATAAATAAAACATAAAGAAGATAGTGGGAAAAAAAAAGGTATGGGAGAGAAAAGGAAAATAAATGTGATATATAAAGATAATGTGAGAGAAAATAGGTGAGAGAATAAAATTTAGAGGGGAAATGGTAGTTATTTGGGACACTTGTCAAATTTTGGGTGGATGAAGGCTTCACCAAAATTTGACAGCCCAAAGTAGTTACTCTAGGGCTCTCCCACTTTATATAATAGTATAGATATATAAAAAATTTAGAGTCAAAGTAAGACTCTAATTTATACTTGTAGTCTACAATATTTGAACTCCAAACTCTTACTAACTTTGACTAATATTCATGCTTTAAAACCAAACTTCTGCACAGTATGCAGTCAATAAAAAATGTAATAAAATTCATTCAGCTGCTTCTGGTATAAATAGCAGATTTCCTCTTCAGCAATAGCAAAAATTAAGCAGTATCACCACCATATCACTTTCTGAGAGGTGAAAATAAGTTAACGCACAGATAAATATCTTTATGGTATAATGGATCAAATAAAATAAACTATAAATCAAGAGGACCAAAGGCATTTGAAAGAAATATTTTACCTTTTCTATATTTTCTTCATTTAGCTCAAGGCCAGTTTCTTTATCTGGTATTGACTCAACAGAAACAACTTCCGGGATTTTCTCCATTAGACGGCGCTCGATGCCCATTTTCATTGTTGTTACAGAACTCGGGCAAGAGCCACATGCTCCTTGTAATTTCAATTTTACTATATTTCCATCGATTTCATGTAATGCAACATTGCCCCCATCTGCTATGAGATAAGGCCGAATTTCATCCAACACACTCTCGACATTTTCTGCTGTGAGTGGCAATTCCAAAACTGAATCGGTCGTGGCAACTGCCCGTATACCTGCAGAATTGTCGCAGCTTAAAACATTAATCAACTCAGCAATTGTGTTTATTGAGTTTAAAATCCAGCCACGCATTATTCAGACATCTAAGCCTGCGTTTGGCCATATTTTTTTATGTAGATTTTCATTTTTTGGATCACCAGAAAATGAAAATACACACTCAAAACCTATTTACTCCAAAAAATAATTATTCTCATTTTCTGCTACATTTTTTCAATCATATCACACTATCTCTCATCATTAATTACTTTATATCCATTATAAATTATTCTCTCTTACTTTGCATCTAACTCAATCATTTCCTAAATCAAATCTGATAAAATATCATCCTTATATTACATCACTACTGCTTTCAACCATTTTTAAAAAATACAACCAAACATAGTACAAAATTCAACATTCTCGCACGAATATCTATAATCCCCATTCCCAATATAAAATTCTAAAAAAAAAACTCGACAATGTGGCCAAACATAGACTAAGCACTTCAAAAGTCCATAACCTTATTGCAGAAAAATGAAGGTTTAATTGCTGATACACGTCAGACACAAACAAATGTGTAAACTCGTGTACTTAGAGAAACCTTAACAGTTCAATTTCTTCTCATCAAACATTCTCGTTTTCGAATTATGCAGAGAGAACGACTTTCTGTAAGGAAGGCTACTTTCACAAATTACCAACACAGTAGACATATAGCAATAGAAAATGCTTAAAATAGAAATGTAAGCGCCTAAATCCTAACTGGTCTTGAGTTTGTTTCTAAGCCTATATCCACCTCTACAGTTTATAATTGAAGTATGAAATTAGCAGAAGAGCTCGATCGATTCGATTAAACAAACTCGACAATTTCACTCATGACAACCAATTAAGAAATTCCGACCAAACGATTGCCACGAACATACAAATCAAAATTCGATTAAACATACAAATCAGAGAAAGGAGAAAGGGACAATCGCTCACCAGACTGCCGCGAACCGCTAATCAAACCAATCCTCCGGAGATGAAGCGATGAGGTCAGCTGTACTTGATTGACTCTCCTGGTAGCCGAAATTCGATTCGCCGAACAGCTTGTCACCTAATTAAATATATTAATTTTGATTCTTTTGAAAATCACAAAATCCGCCGCTTCTCGACAACGAAAATCACATATAAATGGTATAGAAATTCATGTGGATAGAGGAGGGGGGGAAGTACCTTGCTCGGCGGAGGGCGGCGAAATAAAGCGGCGGCGGTGGAAGAAGAAGAAGAAGAAGAAGGAAAGCAAGACGGCTCAAAGGTTTGATGGAGCCTGCTGCAACTGTAGTGAGATGATGGTGGATGATGAATCATAGCCATGGTTGTGTTGTGTTGTGTTTTGTGTGTGCTGAAAATTGATATGTTCAGAACTTCTTCCCTTATTGTTGCTGATATATGGAGTCCACGAGCCTCGTGCGTGGGTTTTTTTTTTTTTTTTCCGTCCTATCCGGGTAAACTAATGCTGCTCGATCCGAAAATATTCATAGAAATTGTGGGGTTAACTCTTGGGAGGAGAATTTTTTACATACCCAAAGCTCAAATTTGAGACTTCTAATTAAGGGAACTAAGACATGTACCAATTCAGCCAACTCTCTTTGGTCGTGCGATGGTTTCTCCTCACAAATTTGTATCTATATATGTATTATATATATGATTATTTTTCTCTCTTTATATTTAACAAAAAAAGGGTATTGTGCCTAATTTTTTTTAGGGATTAATGCATTAAAAACTTTATATCAAAAATGCAAGAAAAAGAATACCCTAATCACCCCATGTGCCTTAAAAGTTTGCAAAAAAATTAAATTCTGTTAAAAAGATAGAAAGAATATGTATTTTTTGGGTGAAATAAAGTATTTACATTTAATATTGTATGGAGAGTGTATAAATGACAAATAAATATGTCGATAAAGGTGAAAAACTTGAAAAACACGCTCATTTTCTAATGGAATTTGGCATTTTCGCAGACCTTTATGAACACGGGGGGTGATTAGGCTTTTCGTTAACACATGTGGTTTTCTTGCATTTTCGATATAACACGGGGAAGGGGGGGGGGGGGGGTTTATGTATTTAACCCTTTTTTAAAGTAGAAACGGTAAAACTATTATTATTTAGAAATAGAAACATCCAAAGACAAAGCAGACATGGTAAGAGCTGGAAATTTAGGAGAATTTTAAATAAATATTATAAAAATAAATCAAAATTAAGAAAATATTACAACAAAAATTCGGGTGCAGAAAATAGCACATTACGCTCTGCCCGGACGCGGAATGGGCAGATTCCGCGCTCGGGCAGCGCGGAATGTAATTTTTTTTATTTTTTTTAAATATAGTTGCCCATTCCGCGCTGCCCGAGCGCGGAATGGGCATAATTTATATATATATATATATATTAATTAAATCATGTTTTTTCCTTATTTTCCGCTTATTTTTCTCCTTCTTTCGTGCATTTTTGAGTTTCGATTTGAACATATTAATTGTAAACTTTCATATAAACTTTGTAACCACAGAAAAATGGACTCATTTTGATACCCGAGTGAAGAAATATGACAAGTAAAAAAGGACACATTAGAGCAATTTTGTAAAGAAAACAATAACTTTGTCTATGTTTCCGGCTCATTTTTCTCCCTTTTTCTTTCATTTTTGAGTTTTGACTTGAACATATAAATTGTATATTTTCATATAAACTTTGTAGCCATACAAGAATGGACTCATTCCGATACCTGAGTGAGAGAATATGACAAGTAAAAAAGGATACGGATTTTTCGGAAAAAAATATTTTTTCGTCATTTTCGAGATGATTTTTCGACCTTTTTTGTACATTTTGTACAAAAAATGACAAAATGTGTGTCTTTTTTAACATGTTGTATTTTTTCACTCGGATATCGAAATGAATTAATTCTCATACCGTTACAAACTTTGTGAGTCAATCTATATTTTTTGTGTTGAAGTCGAAGCTTGAAAATGTACGAAAAAGGTTAAAAAATCATCCCGAAGATGACGAAAATTATTTTTTTTTCGAAAAATCCGTATCCTTTTTTACTTGTCATATTCCCTCACTCAGGTATCGGAATGAGTCCATTCTTATGTGGTTACAAAGTTTTTATGAAATCTACAATTTATATGTTCAAGTTAAAACTCAAAAATGAACGAAAAAGGGATAAAAATGAGCCGGAAACATAGACAAATTATTGTTTTATTTAAAAAATTGCTCTAATGTGTCCTATTTTACTTGTCATATTTCTTCACTGAGGTATCAGAATGAGTCCATTTTTGTGTGGTTACAAAGTCTATATGAAAGTCTACAATTAATATGTTCAAGTCGAAACTAAAAAATGCACGAAAAAAGGAGAAAAATGAGCGGGAAAGAAAGAAAAAAACATAATTTAATTAATATATATATAATATAAAAAAAATTATGGCCCCATTCCGCGCTGGGGTAGCGTGGAATGGGCAGCTATATTTAAAAAAAAAAAAATTTACATTCCGCGCTGCCCGAGCGCGGAATCTGCCCATTCCACGTCCGGGCAGAGCGTAATGTGCTATTTTCTGCACCCGAATTTTTGTTGTAATATTTTCTTAATTTTGATTTATTTTTATAATATTATTTAAAATTCTCCTAAATTTCCAGCTCTTACCATGTTTGCTTTGGGTTGGGTCAAATGGGTGGGTCGGGTAGGGTCAATTATATCGGGTCCATGATGGGTTCAATATGGGTTGGGTCCGAGTTGGGTTGGGTTTGGTCCAACTGGGTCTCTTATATATGAAAATAATTGCATTATAGCTGGACCCAACTTGGATACAGAGTTGTCCCAATGTGGACCCAAATGGAATCCAAGGTAAATTAGAACTTAACATATATTTACATACACGGCATATATTTACACACATAAAGTGCACTTTTATCACACACTAAATACTTATTACACACATATCATGCATTTTACATATTTTCACACACATTTTAAACACACCACACATATTTTATGCACATTACACATATTTTCACACATTACATACATTTTCACACACATCACACATTTTCACACACACTACACACATTTTCACACACACGACACATATCTTACATACACTACACATATTTTCACATACACCACATATTTTCACACATATTATACATATTTTCACACACTACATACATTATCACACACACAACACATGCTTTACACACTTTCACATACACAACACATAATTTCACACACACTACACATATTTTCACACACACACATCACATATTTTACTCACACTACACATATTTTCACACATACGACACATATTTTACACACAATACACATAATTTACACACACTATACACATTTTCTCACACACTACACATATTTTCACATACATTACACATATTTTCACACACACACACACACTACACATATTTTACACACACTAAACATATTTTCACACAAACTACACACATTTTCACACATACTACACATATTTTTATATACACCACATATTTTCACACACATTACGCACATTTTATACACACTAACACACATTTCACACACTCATCACATATTTTACACACACGACACATAATTTACACACATTACATGCATTTTCTCACACACAAGCACCTTTTACACACATTACATATATTTTCACGTACACGACACTTTTTGCACATTATCACACAACATGCATTTTCACACACTACAAGCATTTTCTCACACACTAAACACATTTTTACACATATTACACATATTTTCACACACACTACACACATTTTCACACACACATCACATATTTTGCACACACTACACATATTTTCATACACATGACACATATTTTGCACACACTACGCGTAAGCACCTTTTACACACTATATATATTTTCACACACACGACACATATTTTTCACATTTTCACACACACAACACATATTTTACACACACTACACACATTTTCAAAAATAAAACACACATTTTTACACACATAACACATATTTTACACACACTACATATATTTTTACACAATACACATATTTTACACACATATTTTCCAACTGTGGTATCAGAGTCAATCTCTGATTTACATATTTAACTATTGTTGTGAATTGCATGTTTATATTTCGCATTTTTGAAGCATGTTGAATATGAATTTTGTGTTATATTTAAAACCTGGATTTTTTTTTGGTATTTTCTGATTTTGTAATTGCATGATGTTATTGTGAATCGCGAAAAACGAAAAAGATGAGAAAAACGGGTCTCGAAAGCCCCGACAGCATGCCATGTGTGTGCTACGCACGGAACGACGTGCACAACACACGCATCGGGCAACCCAGCGTTAGGCACTAAAGCGCCCGATGCCAGGAGGACGACCCATCTGTTGGTGTCATGTCGAAGACCCGACCAGAAACGGTCGGGTTGTTGGGCACGAGTCTGATCTTTAATATTCGGGTTTATGGGTTGTTTTGATTGTTCGGGTGGGTAAACGGATGATTACCCGAATTTAATTAAATTAGGCCCAATTTGATTTTATTAAAAATTGAATTCTTTCAATTAATTTGTGTGTGTAAACATATGTATAGTGTGTGAAAATATGTGAAGTGTATGTAAAATATGTATTGTGTCACTTGTGGAGTGCACATGCATATCAAAGCAGAGTGGGTAACACCCTTTCCAATGATATCTTAAGTCTAAGGATTATCTTACACTACGAAAACCTAAGGACTCCAAGTTCGACATCACCAACGAGGAATCCTTGCGGGGCTGTTTAATTCCATAATCCAGTATGAATCTTCATACATGTATTGTCATACAAGGCATCGACAATGGAACGCGTCGACCTCTCGAAAGAGTTACATGCATGAACAAGTCTTGACGAGGGCAGTGATATCCCACATCTCACAACCTCTATGCCTTGGAACAATATTTAGGATTACAGTCTTTGAGAGCACTCCATATGTTTTCCCTGACCGCCTCCCCTAACCATATGTAATCCATGAGATCTTTATCTATACTATCACTAGTTATAACAATAATGAAGCATTCCGTGACAGGTTTGATATAATCTAAATGATAAGACTGACACAGTGTTAATGTTCAAGCCAACAGATGGCTCGCTGGGCACATAACACTTTCAGAATTGTATGTAGTCCACAATGTATCTCGTGGGCAGGTGTGTAAACCAATCTTGGGCTCGACCCGTAAGGGTCGTCAAAAAAATTCTACTGTTCAGTGCATCTGACAAATTATGCATTGTCATTAGGTTTCATATGCAATTACGTGCTGCTTAGGATCTATCGATCCATCATACTTCGGCAGATCCGGAATGCGGAAATTTCTCAAAGACTCTGACAAGATTTTTTCGCAGAAGGGAGAGTTTATCCTCTGTAAAGCTGAGACAGGTCGAAAGACCTTGTTCATTGTATTAGGTGATTCATTCACCTCTTCATTTATAGCATTTTTTGCTTTCTCACCCTACGAAATGAGTGGGTGCAACTTTCAATCTCCTTTTCGGAGTTTTGCATCCGATCTTCACTGCATGCCTTGTTTTCTTGGGTTTTCTTAGCCTTATCCATCATGGGAATGGGCTTTTGATATAGCCTACGAGGCGTAACAGGATCGGGGTTAACTTGTATGTGTGGCGTAGCCGAAGCGTTTGCCAAATACTCTTGTAGAGGTTTTTGAGCGGATTCTTACATTCTTTGCTGGAATTGCTTGTGTGTCATCGTTATGATGGTTTCATCACCCCTTTCATAGCCCGGAAGTGGATCTACCTCTGGATTTAACGTGCAATGTGCTTCATCGCCCTGAAGTTCTTTGTTTCGGCGATTGCTCGATTCTTCCATAGCTTGAGTTCGATCGTACAGCGAAACCAAGTAGAGTTTCCCACAAAGGGGGTCAACTAATCTAGGTCATTTTTCGTAGAGCTACAACACGGACCAGTCGAGGCTCGGGTAGGACCCGACCTGGAGATTAGTAGATTATATGCTGCACTCTAAAGGTAGAGCTGTCTACGTACCTCTAAATGGGATCAAGTTTAACGTAGTTCAAAACAATTAAAGGGTCCTAACATAAACCTCTTAATTTATAAGTGGGTCTACTCATGATCTAGGTCAGGGTATTTATAGTGGACACTGTGTACAAATATATAGTTAACACGTGTATTTGCTGGATTATGACATGTGTATTCATCGAAGGGTCCCTCACTCGGGTCATTGTTCGGGTCGTCCGCGACCCGGTTAGGGCGCGCGGATCCTTCATCCGAGGTGGGCTTTCCTTGGGCCAATTCCTTGGGCCTGTACAATTTCATAGTTCATGGGCCTTTCTTTATATACCTAAATTTAGGCATATCAGACACTGTTAGGAATTTTATTGTTAAATGTTTTGATGATGACAAGTTAAGATTTCATGTTAGACCCCAAAAGAATGTAAGTTTATACTTTCATAGAATACTTGGTATCAGAGCGGTTGAAGTTGAAATTTTTAAATTTTCAAGCATAACTGCTTGTTCAAATCCCTTTTTAAAATTTTAGTTGCTTTGAAATTTTTCATGGCATTTTCAAGAGTTCCTAAGTTGACCGAGTCAAATTATGACTTATCTTTGTGCTTGTGATGATGAAATATGTGATATCATTTCAGATGGACCGATTCGAATATTCAAAGTCATCACTAAAGCGACTGAAGCGACTCCAGATGGTTATGTTGAGAAACCAAAGCATGAGTGGTCAGCTGATGAGCGTCGAAGAGCAAATTTGGATAATGTTGGACGGAACGCTCTCTATACAGCCATTGGAGATAATGATAACTTATTCAACAAACTCAAGTCGTGCAAAACTACTAAGGAAATTTGGGATAAGTTAGCCACAATATGTGAAAGTTCAACAAAGATAAAGGAGAACAAGCTCTCCATAGCCATGCAAAGATTTGAAAATTTTAAGATGATGCCAAATGAAACGCTAGATCAATTGGATGCGAGATTTACGTCGCTCATTACAGAGTTAGCGTCTTTGGATAAAGAGTTGACCAATAAGGAAATGGTCAAAAATATTTTTAGAAGTCTCCCGAGCAAATATTTGATAAAGACTATAGCAATGAGAGAATCACAAATGTTGGACATTATTACGCCAGAACATGTGTTCTCGGAGCTAAAGGCTTTTGAATTCAAATTAGGAGAAGTCAGCTACACCTCGTCTTCAACGACTGAGTCCGGAGCCTTAATCGCTACAACTAATATCAAGGGAAAATCAGTCAGTGAGGTGGAAGCGACAGAATCAAATGAGGATCAGGAAATGGATTTATTGGTCAAGAAATTCAAGAAATTTCTTAGATATGAAAAGAGCAATACCTGTTCTTCATTCCAGAATGAGGTATGAATGATTTAAAAGCTTAATCATTATGCATCATATTTTCATTAGGCATATAATTTAGGGGGAATTAACTTTATTATAATATTTAAAAAGCATTTTTCAAAAATGTTACAAGTTGTCAAATTTAGGGAGAACCTTAAAATTGTACTTGAACATATGTGTAAGCGTCAATGATCAAAAACTATTTTCATATGCATAGATCATCAACGCTTATAGTTATTTGTGCATGATATGTTAGACGCTCAAACATAAAAAGAATTTGATTTCAAGCGTTAACATAAATTTTACAACAAGTGGTATTATCAAATGATATATGTTAAGCGTTGAATATTCCCTTCAACACTTAATAAAAACATTTTATAAAATCATGCATAACCTTTTTTAAATGTCTTGAGAAGGCAGACATAGTTGGATGTTGATTTACCATCAAGTGGTATCAACGGTGGTGGAAATCGCTAGAAAATTGTTTACACGGTCCTTCCAGACGTGGAAGCGATTGTGGACGCTGAGCGGTCGATAGAAGTGGCCGAAAGATTATCCCCACACCAACTTGTCCTCCTCCCGAAGCGCTCAAAAGACAATCTCCTTGAGTCGCTTGCCAGCAGTACTTTCCCTATAACCAAACGCTCAAAGCAGATTCTGCAGACTTCCCTTGATGATGCCAAGAAGGGAGAAAAGGTAAGAAAAGCAGTTTAAAGGGGAAGTAAGGGGGAAGAGAAAGAAAACAAGGTATGAGTTTTCAGTATAAATCATTACGCTTTCAATTCCATATATATGAATGAATGATTTATCGCTGAAACACCTTGTTGAAGCTAATCTAAATTTAGCTAACTGATTTAACTTTCTAAACGCTAACTTATATTATTTTGGGCTTTTCTTTGAACTCTTAATCTATAAAAGAGTTATTAGAGTTAAGGTCTTGACATCATCAAAAAGGGGGAAATTGTTAGGAATTTCATTGTTAGATGTTTTGATGATGACAAGTTAAGATTTCATGTTAGACCCCAAAAGAATGTAAGTTTATACTTTCATAGAATACTTGTATAAGCATTTGAAAGTTTGTTAGTTTGTTAGGCTTGTAATTTTTATCTTTGTAGATTTTAGACTAAGTATTAGATACTGAGTCGCTAATAGAATTCTAGGTGAGTCTATTAGAGATGAAGTTGAAGATTCAAGCGTCTGAAGTCAAGTGAAGATGAAGATTTGTCTTAAGTGTCCGTCAAACGCTTAAAAGACTATTTTAGGAGTTATGAATCAAGCGTTCAAGAGAATGTTCTTAGCGCCTAGCTAACGCTAAAGGACTATTCCAGGAGTGTTGAACCAAAGCGCTCAAATCACTCAAGCGAGTCAAGATCAGATTCACCTGAAATACATTCTCAAGTCATCCAATCATCAACGGTCATTTATTTCCAACGGAAAATAAATTCAAAACGCATTAAATGCTTGATAAGTGCAGTAAATGTGACAAGACATTATGACTTGTGGACAAGCTACCTTTTGACTAGACTGTCAGCTTTTCAAAGTTCAAACTTGCTCCTGTCCAATCAGAATCAGCAGAAATTAAGGAATGTTAGAAAAGGGACTATTTGAAGCTCTGCGTGAGGTACACGCGCCTGACTTGTGTCCAACGGACAAATCCCGAGATTCTCTATAAATAGTACCCTTCAGCTATCTCTATGTATGCGAAAAAAGACGTAAATGTGAAAGAGAGCTGAGAAGTAATTTGAGAGAAAAGCTTGCAAACCCCATAGCCAAAATCCTTCAAGCTTCTCAAATACATTCCAGATAGTCACCCGATATCTCAAACATCTTCATAGAAGAACCCTACACTATTATTGAGATATCCCAAGTTGTTTGAACTTCCCAACATCAAACAAACCTGTTACAATAAATCCTCAACACCTTTCATCTGAGTGAGAAAGATTGTTGACTTCCACAAGCAGTATTTTTTAGTAAGAGAAGCTTGTTGAAGAAAGGTCTTTATTGGAGCTGAAGTCTGTGTGATCAAGGAGCTCAAGGCCATCTTGGAGAAGATCTTTATTGGAGCTGAAATCTGTGTGATCAAGGAGCTCGAGATCGTCTTTCCAGAAGCAGAGGATTGAAGTGGCTTGTAGCAGAAATCTGTGTGACCAAGGAGCTCAAGTCATCCATATCCATCTCTTCCTTTGTCCCTACTTTGTAGAAGTCTCTGTGTGACTCTTCGAGAATCAATTTAGTGGATTGCCTCCTAGTGCAAAGGAGAAGAAAGACGTAGCTGGGATTACACCACCCAGTGAACCTTACAATATTTTGTGTCATTTACTGCTTTACTCTATATTTGCATATCATATCTTTAAAAAGACTTTAAAACAGATAAGCGATCACATTTGTAAAAAGAGAACGCTAAGCTTTCAAAATAGGCTTAAGCGCTTGACAAAGCGCTGAGCACTTCTAAGCGTTCAAAATGATTTAAAACCAAAAGCAACTAAAGAAAATTTTGTGACGCTAAAACTTTTCAAAGAGAAGACTTAAAATCATTCCGTTGTGCTAACCCTGATTAAAGAACTGAACGCTTAAACCTGAGTGGTTATAGTATTCAAATCTTGAGTCTAAGTTAACTTTATCAAAACAGTCTTCAGAGTAAACGCTCAGCCAAGCGTTTACATTTTCAAGCGTCCAAAACTATTTTAGTAAGAAACTTTGTGAAGTCGAAAAAGACTTCAGGGTCTATTCAACCCCCTCTCTTTCTAAACCCTTTCGTATCTCACTTGGGACCAACAGACACTATGGCATTTCTTTGTACTGATTTACACGTTAATATAAGGTTAAAAGTCCATTGATTTTATCCATTCCAAAAGAAAACAAAGTTCTATATATTTTAATATAGAAAATGCAAATGCTCATATTCTAACTTAAAACAATTCATTTCCTTTTATGGTTCCTCTGGAGTTTTTTGAAGCTTTTATGTATTTTATAAACTCATGTAATTTTAGCTATGTTTTATTAAAAAGAAATTTTTTGGGTTCATCTTTGATGAATTGAAGCAAATTTATTAGAAACTCGATTCATTTGGGAGAAAAAGTGAACTAGGAAAATAATTTGGGCCTAATTGGATGGCCACCTCTATCCTAAAAAAATATTTTTCAGAGATTTTTTCTCTGAAAAATGTGTTTGATTGGCACATCATGAGATTTTCTTTCAAAGAAAAATTCAAAGTTTCTATTGAAAATTCTTGGAAAAAAACAGAAGAGAAAAAACAAATTTTTACTATTCATGATTTGACAGTTCACCAATTAATTAAAAGAGTTTATTCCGGCTATTTCTCAACATCGAGAGTCAAATTAATCACATATTCTAATGCAAAATAAAGCAACGTGTAAAATAAGATTCATTTTGCCTTTTTTTTAATGTCTAAATTGATGAGTTTGACTAAGATATGTTTACAAAAAATTATATCTAAACACCAAATCAAACAAAATTCTTATAACAAAAACATATCACATCAACCATAATCATTACGTATTTTTCTTAAAAAAAAACTCATCCAAACATACTTTTAAACATTTCTTATCCCTAAAAAAAAAATTCTCACTTTTGTCATGAAAAAAATTTCTCGCAGATGAATATGCCAACCAATTAAACCCAAAGGTTCTGTTTGGATGTGTTTTCATTTCATTTTCAACCATTATTTTCTAAAATATATGAGAAAATGATTTTTTTTATGTGAAAATTACGACATGTTTGGTTGTGTTTCCAAGAATTGATGATTTGATAATGCGTGAAATGATTGAATTAGTTAAAATAATGATTATGTATATAGTATAAGATAAAATAATAGATAATATTATATTGATTAAATATACTTGTAAGTAAAAATAATAAAGATTGGTCCAAAAAAGCATTAAAAATACTCAAAATGGCTTTTAAACTGTGCACAAACATGTGAAGGATTACTACTATGTATTTTATTCCATTATAGCACTACAATTGTTATCGGAAAAATGGATTTTTAGAAGGAGATGTGAGAGAAAGAAAAAAGTGACAGTGAATTGGTAAAGTAAAAAATAGTTATAGAAGAATGTGGAAGTGAAAATGAAAATAAGTGTATTTTCAGTTGAAAATGATATAAACTGTGTATTTTCATTTTCAAATGAGTATGAAAATGAATATGGTTAAAAAACACAAACAAACATAGCCTTTAAGGAATTAATGAAGATTAATAGAAAGAGAAATTACCTAGCGATGTACTACTCGTTACTTTCAAAGGGGAAAACATGCTAATTATACTATTTGAAGGTCGAACACGACACAGTATACGAACTCGAGGGAAAACCAAAGTTTTTTTTTTGGATAAGAAGGGAAAACAAAAGTGATTAACCAATTCATCTCATTTAAATGGAATAAGAAGATGGTTAGAACAGATTATTGATGTTCAATAGTGTTTCGAAAATAAAAACAAATTAGACTAGGGAAGGATTTCGAGTAGTCGTTCCGAGCCCCGCGATAATTCTCCACTTAGAATTATCTTTCAACCCCCGCGCTCGAATTCGATGCGCTAGACGGTGGTTCAGACTTTAACACTTCGGCGTGTTGTTTCACTTAGTTGTTAGGACCGCAATTGATGAAAATATTTATCGTCTTCGAATGACACGATAATACAGTGAAGGAAAGATTCAAGTACAGGTAAAAATTATCTCTCTGATACTTAAATCTGACACAAGATAATCTTATACCTACGTGAGAATCTCTCGATCGAATGTATTATTTCTCACCCCCTGCGTTCGATTCGCTAAACGGTGGTTCGAGTTATTGTCTTCGAATGAAACAATAATACATTGAAGGAAAGATTCAAGTCTAGGTAAAAATTATCTCTCTGATACTTAAATCTGACACAAGATAATCTTATACCTACATGAGAATCTCTTGAACGAATGTATTATTTCTCGCCCTTCGCTCATCGGTGGTTCAAGCCTTTATAACTTAATGTTTTCGAGTTCAAAAGTGACGATTGAAAACTCAAGTCAAGTGCATAAACTATCTATTCGATACTTAAATCTGAATAAACGACAATTTATACCTCCATGAAAGTCTTCAATTCCGAAACATTACAGGCAAGCGAATGCCGATACAAGCCTTGAAGGCAAATGTCATCAAGTCTAACACTAAATTACATTACGGCTACTCCTAATTTACGCTAAGAGCTACTCCTATATTATGCTATGAACTATATAGAAGTCTGATGATCTTGCGATGTTCTTCTATCTTTGTCCGCAGCTTCCTATATATATGGGTTTTTGAGGAACCCACGTTTCTTTTCTTCGGGAACCGCCTTCAACCGTCTTCAACTGCTCTTTCAAATAATTTCAAATTAGCGCGCCTCTGCAGATGATTGGAAATTAGGTTCATTATGGACCTAATTTCTTTCTTTTCGAATGTCTACAATTCGGGCTATTTGGGCCTTGTAATTTTGACAGCCCAAATTATTTTATGGTGTGCTACTCGAGCACTCACTCGGGCTGGAACTGAGCAACCTACTCGAGCTGAAATGGTCGGAGCGCTCGAGCACTTTTTATAGTGTAAACAAATAGTTTACCGCTTTGTATTATTGAAAAGAAGTACATTACTCTACTATTTATAGACAAAATATTGATTATCGCCTCATACTTTTAGAACAGAGAAGTACAACACCAAACTCATTTATTTGATTCAAAATGACAAATATACCTTATAATAAATATTATGAGGTTTTCCCTTTATTTATAATTCATTTTTGCTTTTCGCAATTATCTAAGACATTATCATTGAATATATAGTAGAATGTAAAAAATTTGATAGCGTAATGCTATTTTGAAGGCTGCGAAATAAAATGTATTTCTCTGTTAACATTCTTATAATTCAACACAAAATTATATAGAATATTAAATAAAATAATAAATAATGCTATAAATATTAAGATCTTATCTTAATATGACATGGATATTAAAATACTATAAGAAAAATGTCCCATAATTATTAGTAAGCATATTGAACATCACAACCCGCTTGTATATTATTTCATTGTGTATCATGATATGAGTTATAACACTTATAAGTAAAGAATATATACATAACCATTTTTTTAAAAAATTTAATAATTTGAAAATAACATGCATATTTTATATATTGTACTTTTATTTATTTACTATATATTATATTAAATAACTATGAATAAGTATATTATAGACATATATACACGTATATATGAATAAATATATATATTAGTTTTTCTTAATATGACTGTTGGATCCCTCCGGAATAGATACTTTGATTATTATAAATTGATATAATAAAGATAATATAAGTTATATACATGTATATATATATATATATATCATAAGTATTATATGTGAATGGTCTCATTTTCATAAAAAAACTCAATGATTTTACAATTTTGCTTTATATATATTCTAGAAAAATTACTAATACCCCCTGTTGAACTTTGATATGCAAAGAAACTCATGATTATATTTTTCAACACAAAATACAATTCCGCCACTTTTCGTTCAAAAAAATCTCATAGTTAAGTTTTAATAAGTTTTTGTCTCAACTATTCTTGGTTTTTTGCGAACTCATTTTGCTTAAGATTTTATATTTATTTTTTCAATTTTTTAAATATTAATTAAAATATTTTTAAGTAACTTGTTAATTCTAAAAAACTCAAAAAGAAAAACGGTAAAATTTTAATTACACAATAGTTTTATGTAATTCTAAAATACTAATTTCATTTTATCAAATAGTTTTAATTGAAATGGTAAAATTTCAATTACACAATTATCAATTCTAAAAATCAAAAAGAAAAAAGGTTCAATTGAAAATAATCAATTAATTAATTCTTAACCTGAGAAACCAATGATAAGAAACCAAGCATAATTCATTTTTTTTCAGATTTAAAAATTTGTTTTAAGATGTTTTTAGAAAAATTGATCCTCACGTTCTAAGATTGTTTTTTTTTTTCTTAAGTATTGTAAAAGGTTGAGAGTATCAATGCCATTTATCCTAAATCCTTAATGGCGTGTGCATGATGACACACGTGAAATCACATCCATTCTCTGATGCATGAGGTTGAAATTGCAAACAAAAAAGAAATTGTGCAACTAGTTTCCCAATTTAAAAACAATGGAATTAAAATTATAGTATGTGATCAATATTACAATTTTTTCCCTATAGATTGCCTTGAGGTACTATATATTAATATAGTTGGTTGTCACCGAGGGTGGTGGTCAAGTGGTTCCAAACTTACTTCCAAGTGGTTTGCTATTGCCGAGGTCATGAGTTCGAATCTTGACTGGAGTAGCCGGCTTCTGGAATTATACTTGCCCTTGGTGGTGCTACTTTGACGGGGCCAGTGCTTGCGCTGGTTGTTCAATTGGTCTGATATGTTCGCTAGTGAACACGAGAGCCCGAACATTAAGTAACGGAGTGCTTTGGTCACCATCACTAACACCCTCTCTTTTCTTATCAAAAAAATAATATAGTTGGTTGGTGGATACTTGATCTCATCTCAACAAGGACTAATCATAATGAAATCCATAATCTCCTAAAGCACCTTTCAAATGATGAGTCTACACTTATTGGAGACAGACTGTGACATAAGAACCCTTTTGAAATAAGTTTCTTTGCACAAGGTCTTTTGAAAATGTATCTCTTTGACAATGTTACAAAAGACGTTTTTATAATTAATTGAACATACGTATGATGACTAATGTTCTCTTGCATTACATCTTCAACTTTTCATCATCATAATTAGTATACATGATTGAAGAAATTCACTACTTAATTTGACCACTCGTAGGTTTATATATATATATATATATATGTATGGTAGTTGAATTGTCTACTTCTTACAACTCCAACGAAATCTCATGTTGGCTTAACCTTCAAATCACAGTATCTCATTCCTCACCAGCTAACACACACATATTTTACATATATGTGTATGTATCATCCTAATTCCTTTGACTTTTAAGCAAAGAAAACTCAAATATATCATCCCATCTACATTATTGAAAATTTCATCACCCCATTTCTTACTTTTTCACAACCATAATGGACTATAGCTCCAATGTCGACACTTCGAGGCCTTTTCGATCCGTCAAGGAGGCCGTCGCTGTATTTGGGGAGCGTTTTCTAGTGGGAGAAATTTATACCCCAACGTCCTTCGCGCTTCCTAAGCAAGAAACTCCATTTTTCTCGCCAAGTCCAAAAATAGACGAAGAGCCACACTGGAACTACTCGTCCCCTAGCCCTAGGGGTTCGAGTTATAGTCAGGACACGACACTCGCAGACACAGTCAAAAAGCTCGAGTCTGAGCTCGAGGAGACTAAGGTTGAACTAAACCTACTCAAGGAAAGAGAATCCGAGACCGAGGTGGCGTTGGTCTCATTGAATGCTGAGCTCCACAAGAATATTTCCAAGTTGGCACGAGCCGAGGCGGCCGTAGCTGCGAAGGCGGTGGCTCCCACTATACCGGGTTCGGATCAAGAAGGGGGTATAGAAGATGGAGCTATTGTCATAAGAGAGGAAGACAAGAAAAGGGATGCATATTTGAGGATGGAGAGCAAGGCTTCCCGAAGTTTGGCTCAAATTTTGAGTTTTGGAGAAAATGAAGGGTTCTTTGTGGGGAAGAAAAAGGAGATGAAAGTGATGATGAAGAAGAAGAAGAAACCTATTATTCCTCTTGTTGGGGACTTATTTTCAAGGAAAAAGGGATCATCTACTACTATGCATAATCCTCTTCATGCATCTTCTCACCTGGAGTGGAGTTGAGAACAACTTTTTCATCATGGTTTAAACTTTTTTAGGGTTTTTTATATGTTAATTTTCCAAGGGTGGTGGTGAGATGTTTATTGTATGTTTTTTTTTCTTCATATGTATGTTGTATGATTTGCGGAGTTTGAAAAAGGAAAAGATGAAGGGGATATTAAGTACAGGGGATTTCAATTAGTCTTGTTTTTGTTATGTAAAATGTGTGATTAACTAATGTGACAATTGTTCTTGTGGTTTTGGGTTTTGATTTTCTTTTACATACTAATATATTTTCATGGTTCAGCAGATTCAATTTCAGAATTATTTGTTCATTTTGGATTTAGTGAGAAGGCTAAAAGAACAAAGCTACTCCGGTTGTCGACCGGCTAGAGATCGATAGTAAAAAAAATAGCTTTGAGCTCAATTGATGACATAAATTTTGTTATATCTGAGTCCTAAGTAATTATTTATGAAGTTTTTGAACACATCAAATCTGGCGATGGTCGACAACATCAGAGAGTACATTTTTAGTGGTCTTTTCCGGATCAAGATTTGAATTTGGGGATCTCGTCGTCTCGATTTTGATGCTCCGAAAATCTTGAAAAAATGGAACAACGGGGTCAGACACTCGTTTTCCACCTCCAACGCTCAAGTCAATATTTTTGTAAAATTGAAGAGATAGATAGTAATTTTTTTTGGTATATACACTACTACAGAAATGACCTATGACAGCGGTTTTTTAACCGCTGTCATAGGTACCGCTGTTATATGGGTGGACCTATTACAACGGTTTTTAACCGCTGTAATAGATGACCCTATGACAGCGGTTTTCAAGAAATCGCTGTCGAAAAACCAAAAAAAAATAAAAAAATTCGAACCTATGACAGCGGTTTTGGCCAAAACCGCTGTCACAGGTACCCGCTGTGACAACGGTTCTTCCGGAACCGCTATCACAGGTACACACTGTGATAGCGGTTCCGGAAGAACTGCTGTCATGGTACAATTTTTTTTTTCTTTTTTATTATTTATTGCCCTATTATGATAATATTCCTGTACAGTAATATGCAATAAACCAACCAACAAATTTCAACTAACAACAAAACATATTCAACATAAACAAACACCACCCCAAACTTCCATATTACCATCTCTTTCCTCTAACAATAAAATGTTATAATCTCCAACAAAATGTACAATCAACTAATTAAATTACTAATAACCTTCCGAAATACAATAAATCAAATCTCAATTTACAACAAGTCACAATGTACAAAAACTACATTACCTAATTTCTAAGGAGCTGCTAATAAAATGTAACGTGCAACTTCGCAGCGTACTTCATCAATTTGCTATTGAGTATAGAAGGATTGAGAATCATGAAAGTACTGCAAGATATATATATATATAGAGATTAATTGCAAACTGAAATGACGTTTCAATTACCTACCAAAGGTTTAATAATTTCAAAAGAAATAGAATTAAGTATATATTTGGATTATGTATACCGCTGTTGGGATTATAGATTGTCCGTGGCTAATAATCTCTTTCATGAATCTCATAACGAAATAGCCACAATCCACCTTGTTGGTCTGCCGGGGGCACTACAAAAGCAATCAAAGTTACGTTGTATTAGAACACTAACTTCTATACGAATATATAATCTCATGAAACTAGAAAACGCTAACCTTTATGGTAAACCATTGACAGACCAAGTTCTTGGATTTCCTGGATTGGTTGTTGCAATTTGCACGAAATATGTGCACAGCTCTATAAAAAAATATAAAAAACATGGAAATATGTTAAAAACAAGCAATTATGTGAAATAAATACAGTTTAAAAAAATATTAAATATAATGGATACATTGATTGAATGAAAAACTTATTGATTGATTTTTAGCATCATATCATCTCGGTATTGTGGCTCACCATGCACAGAATCCAGATAGTAAACAATCTCTTGAAATGGATCAATTGCAAGCAACAACTAATGACCCCTACAAAGCATTCAATAGATAAGTTGAAAATTTATTTTACGTAGCTAGTTTTACAAATTAAAGTCGAGTCTTTAGTAGCTCACCCGGTGTTGTAAGGTGCAAGAAATAACTTATTCGGTTGTGCACTCTGTATCATAGCACCTGCTATGTACTGCCCTTGTTGAATTTGCGGGCTTGTTTGAGCAGATATGGAATGTGGGCTATGGAACCCGAAACTTGCAATTTTCCCTTCGGGGATCACATAGTTAAACCACAAACACCTAAATTGAGCATAAAAAATGAATTTCGAGTAACGAAAATAATCGTAGTTCAGATGTAATAAAATAATTAAAAACCTTACTTTATGTATGCTGTAATGATAGAGGCTCCTATCTCTTTTCTACGCAGAAGGTGACAGATCTCCTCCTTTCCAATGAACTCTGGGAATGACAAATTCATAATGGATTCGTCCATGTATATATTAATCTGGACACCAATCTTCATCATCTTCGTGTACTTTCCCAGAAATACAAGGTCATTAGAGAGTCCATCTAGTTGAAGGTCTGCACATATGTCTACTTCACTTGCAGGCTCGGCCACTGGAGATTTTCCTTTGACAGCTGACCGCTTCGACGTCCCTGACTTACGGTTTCCAGATGATTTGGATGGTCCAAGAGACTGTTTAAGCAAGAAAATAAAAAATGAATCTTACACACCAAAGTATATTTAGTAACCTCAAACAAATTGTTATAATTTATTAATGACTAGCTATTAATTACATACCGGTGCATCAGTGACAATGACAAGACTCGCTGGCCAAGCAACAAAGGTACCCAGACCATTAGAAATGGTGAACATTTCATCATTGAGAGGGAAGGGTAGGAGTGTATTCGCAACTGCAGTGTCAATGCGCACTTTCACATTGTTGGTGGCTAATGGACAGTTGTGAAGTGTTCTATCAGTCACCGGTCAATTGTATAGCTGTCCTTTAGCCACCACACGATATGATGGTGATGAAAGTGCTAATTGACATGGAGTGATACCCTACACACAGATATATATATATATACACATATATATATACAATATTATATTAGAAAGTTTTGTATGATTTACAGAAATAGAGAGTCAATTAATAAACAAGTTCAAATTTTTACCTCAGGAAGCATCTTATAACCTGGTTCTGGGCTGCTATCTTTCAAAGAAATCACGTCATCTTCATGTGGTTGACGCGAGTTAGGGGCTTCCAAAACATCAATTCGTTGTTGCATGGCAACCATAGTTTCGGAGAGGTTTTTCACCATGTTTCTGAAATTTTCCATCTCCATTTCTGTAGCAGGCTTTGGATCCTTAAAATAGTCTCTTTATGAGACGCCAAAGCCAACACCCCTAACGCGAGCCGGATGCTCTTTCTTTTTAAGAGCTTTAGCCAATAGGTCATCTCGACTCGTCTCATTTCCACTATGGCTAGTACTCTCTTGTGAAATGCTCTCCTGTAATAATATATTTTAAAAAAAAAATAGTGAACCTTGTGCTTTCAATAGTATTTCAAAACAAACATACAACATTTATAGAGCTAAAATTGCTAATAACTCACCATTTCATTCATCACTCTTCTAACATTGTTGTTATCAATTTGATTTGTTTTATCGGAACGTGCAATCCTCTACACGAGTGCTCGTGTCACCTCTGTGCAATCGGATCCCGCATCCCTTCTTCTATTTATCTATATTTTCATTAAAAAATATATATATGCATTAACATAGAATTTTTATTAAAAAAATTGTAAGGATTCACTGCTAAATGAACTACATACCTCCATTTGCTCCACAAGAGCATGTCCAAGACTCGCATTCCGGTAAGGATATTCAGGGTCCTTTGCTCTTTCCTGATTGTCCCTACTTATTTTCTGTTTATTACATTATCAAATTATTAGCTAAATATAAACGCAATAACCAACAAATGAAACCGTAAATTAAAATGACTAGCTACCTGCCAAGGTTCACTTAAGCGAACATCTAAAAATGTCGTCCAATTGGCTTGGGAAATCTCATATTGTGGGGGTGGGTTGACATTAATGTTTTCATCATCATCTCGCACATACTTTCTGCTTATGTAGCTCTTGAAGTTACGTGCTAGCCTCCCAGCTTTTGCTAGTACGTACTTTCGTCGACTTTCGTCAATATCAAATGCCAACTACAAAAAAAAAACAACAAATTATATATATAATTATAATTTAGAGAATATGATAGTACATTAATACTTACAAATATGATAATATCCAAACTACCTTTATCTCATCCCAAACGTTTTTTTTTATTGGTGACGGGACTTTTCGCCAATCACTCATGGTAATCGACACCTTCTGTCGAACCTGCACGCCTATATAACCAACAAATATTGATTTGTTTAGGTTAACTGGCTGACCTCTGTCATTCCAGCCGACAGGTAGCCTTATGCCTTTACTTCTGACATTGATAACTTTTTTCATAGCCGTGACACCTCTTCGTATCTTCCCCTCATGAACGCTATCTGATCCATATACATCATCCTGGGGAAAACTACCATCAGGATTTGAAGACATCGACCTACAAAAGACAAAAAATACAGAAGTTAGATTCATATAAATTTGGCAGATTCATTTGGCAATAATAATTTTCAAATAGAAGTAATAAATACAGAAGTTAGATTCACATAAATTTGGCAGATTCAATTGGTAATAATAATTTTAAAATAGAAGTAATAAATACAGAAGTTAGGTTCATATCCATTATTTTAGGACGTAATTATCCTAAACCACAAAATAAACAAAATTTAATCCCCAATTAAACACAATTAACCCCCAGCTAAACCAAAATAACCTTAATCAACCCCCTATTTCCCTTAAATTTTTCACAAAAATATGCAAATCTCAAGAATGTAAATTTTCTAGCAACTAAGTATAAATATTGATAAAAAAATAAGTCTATCAAAAAGTTCAAATACCTTTCATCGTTTTCTTTTTGTCGTTGGCTTAGCAGTCTTTTGCTTCCCATCGGTACGACCATTTTTTTTAGTACGGCGACGAACTGACGGATTAATCCATATTCCCTCTTGGTGATCTTGTCGCATATACAATTCATCATCACATATATCCGAGTCATCATCACGATCAATTGATTGTGAATCACCTAATAAGATAGGATTTTCTCCATCATCTTCACTTTCTTCATAATCATCATCAATACAAGTATTTTTGTTTGCCGATAAAACAATGGACCACCTCTTATCAATAGGATCGGTAACAAAAAACACTTGCTTAGCTTGTGACGCTAAAATGAAAGGTTCATCTTTGTATCCCACCCTTTCAAGGTCTACTCGAGTGAAGCCTATTTCACTATTATCGACACTATGTTTATTGTCAACCCACTTACACCCAAATACAGGCACCCGAAACCAACAATAATCAAGCTCCCATATACGTTCAATCACCCTGTAATATGATAAATCGGCATAGATAGGATTATTATCTTTCACACTTGAGATATGCATTGCTTGAGCTACAAGACTCACACCACTATTCTACATTGTACTTCGCTCATCTTGGTCTTTTATATAGAATGTGCGACCATTTATACGATAACCTGAATAACAAAATACTAGTCTGTCCGGACCCATCGACAGTCGTGTCAATTTATCTGAAACTGAAAGTTGTGGATTCTCTTTCTGTTTCTCTTCAAAATGCTTTTGGAACCAATCGATGAAACTCTTATTATGCTCTCTTGAAATCCAGCTCTCATTTTTTATTGGATTGAATCTCTTAAGTTGGTTCTTATGCTCCTCAACATATGGGTCAACCTCATCGGTGTTGTGGAGCACATATAGGTGTGTCTGATCCCTTTGTGTAATATGAACACAAACTAATTGCTTTCCCATTAATCCGATTCCTTTTGTTCCCCCTCCCACAACATGAAACTTTGGAAGCTCTGCAACATTAGAATCTGCCAGATACTCTGTGCAAAATGTAATGGCTTCATCAACTATGTACCGTTCAACAATGCAACCTTCCGGTCGACTACGATTTCTCACGTAGCCTTTCAATACCTTCATATAACGCTCAGCCGGATACATAGATCTCATAAAAGCCGGTCCACATAGTTGAGTCTCTCTAACTAAGTGAATGGGTAGATGAGTCATTATATCAAAAAAAACAGGTGGAAAATACATTTCAAGCTCACACAAAGTGATGACAATTTGTTTCTGAAGTGCAGGAAATTGCTCAGGATCAAACATCTTGCTCCACATTGCTTTGAAGAAGAAACACAATCTAGTTATCGTGTCTCTCACCTTTTTTGGCAAAATAGCCCGTATAGCAATTGGTAGCAAATGATCCATGATTACATGACAATCGTGAGTCTTCAAGTGCTTTAGCTTCAAATCTTTCATTGATACAAGACTGCTAATGTTTGAAAAATACCCTTCTGGAACTTTCACTCCATTAAGAAACTCACATAATGCAATTATTTCTTTCCTGGCTAGAGTGTGAGCTGCTGAAGGCAAATGAGTACGTTTCCCCTTATTTGTTGGTGCCAATTTTCCTCTTATCTTCATTTCAACCAAGTCTAACCGTGTCTTTACGCCATCTTTTATCTTTCCGGGCACATTTAGAAATGTACCAATGACACTATCAAATATATTTTTCTCAATATGCATTATATCGAGAAAATGTCTAACATGTAAAGACGTCCAATACGGCAACTCAAAGAAAATTGACCTTTTTTTCCACCCAATTTTTGCAAGGCCACCTGCAAAAGTCTTTCCAAATTTAACCTCCAAGTCTTTTACATTCTCAAACACTTCTTCACCAATTAAGCACTTAGGACCTCGGCCTTCTTCTATATTCCCATTGAAAGCTTTCTTCCACCGACGATATCGATGGTTCCGATTTAGCCATCTCTGATGCCCTTGGAATGCATATTTCTGAGAGTGTGTCAATCGATATTAATCTGTACTCTTGACACATATGGGGCATCCACATTGGCCATGTACACCATATCCCTCGAGGTTTGCTCTTGCCGGAAAATCATTGATTGTACCAAATAACATGACTCTGAGATTAAAATTTTCTTCTCTGAACCCGTCATATACTTGAACACCGGTGTCCCACAACACCTTCAAATCCTCAATTAAAGGAGCCAAGTAGACATCTATATCATTTCCAGGTTGTTTCGGCCCAAAAATGAGTATAGACATCATTATATGCTCTCGCTTCATGCATCGCGATGGGGGAAGGTTGTAGATCATCAAAATCACCGGCTATGTACTATGTGAGCTACTTTACAAGCTATGAGGGTTCATGCCATCTGTAGCCAATACAATGTGCAGGTTTCTTGATTCTTCACCAAATTCAGGGAAATCATCATCAATCTTTTTCCATTGAGGAGAATCTGAGGGATGTCGAATCTTGTCATCTTCAATCCTTTCTTCAAGCCTTCTATCAGCATGCCATGTCAAGTCCCTGGCTAACTCTTTACTACTGTACATGCGCTTAAATCGTGGTATTATAGGCAAATACCACATGGTTTTGACAGACGCAGATCCATTCTTCTTGTACCGTGAGGCGCCACATTTTGGACAGGCCTTCAATGATGTATAGTCAATTCTAAATAATACGCAATCATTGAGACAGGCATGTATCCTCTCATATCCCATGCCAATTGAGGTTAACATCCGTTTAGCCTCATAAGTACGATTAGATAACACATTATCCTCAGGTAGCATGTTTTTTAATAAACCAAGCAAGTCTGTGAAACTCTTATCACTCCACCCATTGTTGGTTTTTAACTTGTATAGGTTAAGAACTGCTTTCAATCTTGTGAATTTACTACCACTATACTGTGGTGTCTTTGAATCACTTGTCAAATTGTCAAACATTTTAGGACAATTTCGCAAACCCTCCTCAATCACATTTGTCATCTCCTCCAAACGATCAGGCTCATAATCATTCATGTTGAAATCCTGTGATGGATATGATGTACCACCCAAATCATCCAACGGGACACTGCTTTCACCGTGTCTTGTCCAACGTTTGTAGCTTTTATCTAGGGATGGCATTGAGACCGGGTCTAACGAGTACCCGTCCCGGACCCGTCCCTAATGGGATGAGAATGAGTCCAAAAAAATGGGACCGGGTCCGGGTTTCGAAATTCAAGACCCGGCCGGGTCAGAGACGGGAAACGAGTCCTGTCGATACCCGTCCCGGACCCGGACCCGGTCCCTGTCCCGTTAGTATAATATATATATTTTTAAATATATAATTATATTAAGTGAGTTAGTAACAAAGTACAAACCCTACCTCTCCCTCACAAAAAAATGCAGCCTTCTGTTCTGCCTACTGCCTTCACTCCCCCCTCCTAACTCCTTCAGCCAAACAGAAAGAAAACCCTCCCAGACGCCACCTCGGCGCCTCCCAAGTCCCCATCGTTCCGCGACGACTGCGAAGACAGAACAGAACGGCGCCTCCCAAATCCGAATTGTTACGCTCAAGCTTTAATTTCTCAAGAGGTGAACTCACTCGACTTTAATTTTCTAAGTTCTTATGTGATATGCTTTGGACTTTTGATCTATGTTCATGAATGAAATTAGTGTATGTTTTGAAAATTGTACCTTTGGTGAAATTAGTGTATGTTTTGATCTATGTTAATGGCGATTGTTTGTATGGAATAATGGAAATTTGGTTGAATAGTTGGTGGGAGTACACCATCTCCATCAGTTTACCGTGAAGTTGAACAAATATCCAAATGTGTTTACTAAAAAAGGGTTAAGTGTTGTTGCCGTTACTTCTGATGTTTGCTATACTTATTTGAGTTAAGTGAGTGCGTGTTGACTGTTTTGGGCTTTGAGTGACGCAATCCTTCTTGTCTCCATATTTACATGCTGGAGTTTTGAATTTTCAGATGTCCTCAAGAATTTGCGTAACTAAATTTAAGTTGAATAATTCTAAACTTTCTGAAGTTTGTTAGGCACGAAAAAACAAAATTGTTTTAGCTAATACTTAGTAGTTCTGCAAAGACCTTTTAAATGATGTGTCGATTTATAGAGTGCTTATTAATGAATATGGTGCTTGAATATTATTTCTTAGTTGACAATCAAAATGGCATGCATTCATTGTAGAGCTATTAATAGCATTTAAGCATGCATTTTATTTCAGGGTTGGCAGGGGCTAGTGCCGATGTTCATTCTTATGACGTTTTTAGCAAAGGTTTTAGTGGTCTGGAAGCTTGTCCCACAATGCTTGATGAGGAAGAAGATGAAGAATTAGTTGTTGAAACCTCGTAATTATTTTATTTGGTTGTTTATTGAATGTATAAGTGATTAGTGAATTAGTTTGATGATTTAAACTCAAGTATGGAGTTGATTTTATTTTTTGAACTCATTTTGTGTTTTTTTTGCATTTAAGTATCAGATGATTCGTAGTAGATTTGTTTACGTGGAATCATCAATTTGATGTAATTTTCTTATTTTATATGTTTTCAATGCGTTTGTGAAAATAAGATTAAAAAAATTGTCAAAAAAATAGAATCTGCCAGGTCCAACGGGAAGGACCCGGACCCGCCGGGAAATGACCGGGTTCGGGACGGGTCCAGGCGGGACCGGGAAACGACCGGGTCCGGGTCCAAATTTTTTTAAATGGGACGGGAAATGAGTCCTGCTCAACCCGTCCCATTCCTATCCCGTTGCCATCCCTACTTTTATCAATTCCATTACACACCAAATGATCTTTCAACTCACGTGGACTAATTCTCTTTCCAAAACAACAACGTAAACACGTGCAAGTGATCCTAGTTCGATCTGGTGCATGGTCAACCGCAAACTTTATGAACTCTCTAAAATCCAACTTCGATCCATTTTGATTCTGAATTAATTAAATTAAACAATTTTATTATCAGTTGATAGTTAAATTAATTAAATAATTTTCATTTTAATTTATTTTCCATTATTCTAGAAAAAAATTGACAGAGTAACAACACAATTTTTTTACCAAGTTCTCGACTTAATCTTCACCCGGGTAGGTTGCAACCAACAAAATTCGGATATACACAAATATTTTTCAATAAATAGGCAAATCTCAAGAATATACACAAATATACATACACCCACACATACACAAATATATACATACACCCACACATACACAAATATATACATACACCCACACATACACAAATATATTCATACACCCACACATACACAAATATATATACATACACCCACATATACACAAATATACATACACCCACACATACACAAATATATATACATACACCCATATATACACAAATACACTCACACATACACAAATATATATACATACACCCACATATACACAAATATATATACACTCACACATACACAAATATATACATACACCCACACATACACAAATATATATACATACACCCACATATACACAAATATACATACACCCACACATACACAAATATATATACATACACCCATATATACACAAATACACTCACACATACACAAATATATATAGATACACTCATATATACATACACCCACATATACACAAATATATATACACTCACACATACACAAATATATATACATACACCTACACATACACAAATATATATACATACACCTACACATACACAAATATATATACATACACTCATATATACACAAATATACATACACCCACACATACACAAATATATATACATACACCCACATATACACAAATATATATACACACACCCACATATACACAAATATACATACTCAAATATTTAAATCTATATATACTCTATGTGTGTGTGTGTGTGTATATATATATATATATATTTATCTAAAAGAAAGTACCTAAACTAAATGGACCACGGCAGCGGCGGCGGCGGAGGAGGTGGGCGGCGACGGCAGCAACAGCGGCGGCGGCGGCAGCGACTACTATGTATATATATATATATATATATAAAGAGTTAAATATATATAGATATATATATATATATATATATATAAAGAGTTAAATATATATAGATATATATATATATATATATATATATAAAGAGTTAAATATATATATATAGAATATATACATATATATATATATATATATCTAGAAAGAGAAAGAGAGATACCGGAGCGACGGCGGACAGAGCGGCGGACGACGGACGGAGCGGAGAGAGAAGTAGATTGAGAGTGAGAGAGAGAGAAACCGAGAGAGCTAGAGAGAGAGAGAGGTGTACGGTGGTGGTGGTGAGAGAGTTGAGAGAGAGAGAGAGTGTGTGTGAGTGAGTGAGAGAGAGAGGGGGGCCGGGTTTTAGAAAACCTGGCCCTTGTGGCAACGGTTCGTGGCCGAACCGCTGTCACATGTGTCTTTGTGACAGCGGTTCGGCCGAACCGTTGTCACATGTATATTTTGTGATAGCGGTTCTGGCCGAACCGCTGTCGCATTCATTTTTTATTTTGTTCTGACATCATATGACAGCGGTTCGGCTTGAACCGCTGTCATAGGTCCGAATCGAGTACCCCCTATTACAGCAGTTTTTCAAAACCACTGTCATAGGTACGCTGTAATAAGGCTTTTTTGTGGTAGTGATACTAAGGGTTTTCCTCAGCCGGACGCCGAAAACTATTCCCTTCGAGGCGTAGAGATCACCGAAGTGGGTTTCACCTCTCCCAACATAGACTTTTTCATACACACTGCCATAGAATAGAAATGTATATATATGTATTTTTGTAGTGAGTTCAGAGAGAATTGAACCACACTTTGCTGAAAAATGAGCATGTAATTAATTATATGGAAATGAGAGTTTAGAACATTTCACAGGCTAACGACACCTTTCTGGCCAAGTTCCTTGTCTGGCCGATTCAATGTATTAAATTGTTGGCAAATCTAAATTATCTTTCGTATCCCTCTTTAAATGCTTGGCAAAATATGTCCAGCAAGTAGGAATGGCAATGGGACTGGATCTAACGAGTATCCGTCCTGGACCCGCCTCATATGGGACAGGTATTAGTCCAAATAAATGGGACCGGGTTCGGGAACGAGTATCAAAAATCAAGACCCGACCGGGTCCGGGATGGGAAATGAGTCCAGACGGACCCGGACCAGGGCCCGGTCAGTATAGTAAATATTATTTTATATTTATTTGGTTATTTATTTAATGTATAAGTGATTAGTGATTTAGTTTGATAATGTAAACCCAAGTATGGAGTTGACTTTATTTTTTTGAACTCGTTTTGTATTTTTTTTGCATTTAAGAATCGAATGATTTGTAGTGAATTTGTTTACGTTGAATCATCAATTCTATGTAATTTTCTTATTTTATATGTTCTAAATGCGTTTGTGAGAATAAGATTAAAGAAATTTTTTTTAAAAAAAGAATCAGCCGGGTCCAACTAGAAGGACCCGGACCATCCGTGAAATGATCGGGTCCGGGACGGGTCCGGGCGGGCCCCGGGAAATGACCGGGTCCGGGTCCAATTTTTTTTTAACGGGACGGAAAATGAGTCCTGCCCTACCCGTCCCATTTCCGCCCCGTTGCCATCCCTACCAGCAAGTACATGATGCTTAGCTGGCTAAATTTGTAAAAACTCATTAAATGATCTTACGAAGAAAGACCTCTTTTGTGGCTTATTCTTTGAATGATCACCGCTCAATCATATTTTGTACTATATTGAATTTTAATAATCTATAAATATCTTATACAAATGTACGATGCATTACATACAAAATTAGTCACTAAAACATAATGGTTTCATGATGTAACATTGAAATATTCATTGATTCTTTCTCTTCGTAGAACGGAACACTTAGGCTCCGTATGGTTGTGTTTTCGGAAATGAATTTTGATTTTTTTTTTGGGAAATGTGTATTACAGAAATTCGTGTGAAAATATTGACTTTATTTGTTTGTTTGGATGTATTTTTAGAATTTAATTGAAAGTAGTGTAGATGTGATATAAAGTTGATTTTTATTAGGATTTAATATATGAAATGATTGAGTTGGTTATGAATGTGATGATGATGGGGGAAAAGATATTAAAATAATATTTTTTTGAATAATGTTATGAGTTGGTAATAAAGTAATATGTATATATGTGTGTATATATATACATATACATACACACACACATAATATAATATATATTATACAAATAGAATAAGAAGACAAAAAGAAAAAAGAAGAAGAGGCAACTAGACAGTTTGGGGCGTTCATGTGTTGGGGTGGGGGTGCGGGTATGGGTTTTGGGGGTGGGGGCCTTCATTTTTAGTTTTTTTTTTCGCCTTTTCACCTTTAGAATTTTATCCTTTTTCCATTTCGTATTTTCTTTTCATTTTTATATTTTAAAAGTTCAAGAAAATTGAATCTTGCTCGTCTATATTTATAATAATTAGTGTAATTATACGGTTCGCATTGAATACATATAAAAATAGGATGTGGTTCATATATACAATATTTCCAGGCGTGTATGTGCAATTGAGACTTGCAAAGTGGGTGGTTACATAATTCCAAAAGACACTGTTATGTTGGTGAATACTTGGGCAATTCAATTAGACCCCAACAACTGGGACGATGCCATGAGCTTCAAACCCGAGAGGTTTCTCAACTCGAAAGTTGATTTCAAGGGGAATCATTTTGATTATATACCTTTTAGCTCTGGACAAAGAATATGCCCAGCTAAAACTTTCGCTATCACAAGCGTGGAATTGATTGTGGCTTCTCTAATCCATTATTTTGAATGGAGTCTCCCAAATGGAGTGGATCCGAGTAAACTCAACATAGGTGATAAGTATGAGACGACGTTGAAGAAAAAAAAACCCTTGTATTTAATCCAGAGACTGAGATACAAAATATAGCACGTTGCTTGGTGTCGGGTATTACATTTTTCGTCTCATAATTTTGCTTCATTTTAATTTTGGTCCCGTTTGGTAAGGATTTCTCACATTTAGTCCCATAACTTTCGAAATATTTCACATTTAGTCCCAACAAATTTTTTTGTTCAAGATTTAACGGTTAACTACGTTAGTCAACATTTGACCTTTTCGGGTTGGTGGGGGGGGGGGAAGACATTTTGTGCATCAGTGACACGTGATATTGAATAGAAACAATGTAATACTGAACATAATCCGTACGTAAGAGCATTCATGCATGAATCTTTCCAATAAAAAAAAAAGGTCAAAATTTTGACTTCCTTAAATGTTGGACGGAAATTTAGGTTGGAACTAAATGTAAGACACTTTGAAAATTTTTGAACTGCATGTGCGAAATCCGTAATGAATATGACCAACATTAAAATAGGGCAATACTATGGGACAAAAAATGCAATTTTCCCAAAATTTCATGTGTTTTATAGACAGTAAAGAATAAAAAAAAACATCCTCTCCCAGTTTAAGGAAAAAGTATGTTGCTGGATTGTGAATTTTATGAGATGTAATTGTTCGATGGTTAATGTAATAAATATATCTCTTCTTGAGAAAGTATACAAGCTTCTTATTTATTTTTCGTTTGTTTTTTTTTTCTTTTGTGGGTTAAGATTTTGTTTACTATTCAAATAGCAAACTTACTACATAGCAAGCTAGCTCGTCATTCATTAGGATTAGTAACAGTAGCACAATCAATTAACAACTATTACAATTAACTAACAACTACTATAAAAGTAGAGAAAGACACACACGTAGGTAGGAGTAGAACTCAGGATTTCTAATATCTTGGAGTTTCAAATTCGCTAGTAGAGTTAGACTTTCATCGATATCAAATGATCTCCTCCAAATAATATATAATAGATAATAGAATAGATGGAAAATAGATTTCACATCTCTTAGACATATCTTCCTTCTATGCAATTTTTTGGCAACGCATTTGATGAAGTTTGGCCTATCTAGAGAAATTGTAGGCAGCAGTATAACTATGAGAGAGACAATTGAACTTCCAATGAAAAAGTGAATAGTGAATTATATATTATACAAATTATATATTATTAAATGTTATTTAATAATAATAATTGGAATATTGAAAAATTGAATAGGTATTTTTATTATATAAAATATAGAAAGTAAGAGAATGAGTTGGATAGTGAGATAATGTAATTAATGACGTGAATAGATTGAAATGATGAAATAATTGGTTATTGTATAGGGGAATGTGCAGTGTATTTAAAATTTGATCATTTTCTGTTGAATTTGGCTTGGACTGTGTATTTTCATTTTTTGGTGATCCAAAAAATGAAAATGTTTTTAAAATTCCTAACCATACATAACTTTATTATATTTGAGTTCATCTTGGGTCTATTTGAGATCTTTATCATGCAAATAATTCTCTATATAGGACCAGATTCAACCCAATTCGAAAATATCTATTAGAAAAAATTTATGATAGACCCCGTCTAATGATCTTAATACATATTTCTCTCACATAGTAAAATATACTACGTGTGGCCCCCACATACATTTATATGAAAGAGATAAATATAAAGTATACACTCGAACTATTAAACTCGATATGACACATAATTACCCCTTCCATTATGACCACCATGCACTTTGAACCTATAATAAGCCCAAGTCGATTTTTTAAACCCACTCACATAAAAAAATAGGCCCAATCCGTAACCATACAGCCCACTATTTAATCTCCGGCGACCACAACTTCAACACTCTGCACTTCCCCCGCTTCCGAAACACTCTATCGCGCACGCACAAATGGCGCCGAAGAAGAAGCAGCAGCAGCAAAAGCAGAAATCGTCATCATCATCGGCGGCGTCATCGAAGGGTAAATCCGCCTCATCCACCGGTCCGAAGCTACAACTATCGGCGGAGAATGAGAACCGCCTCCGACGTCTTCTTCTCAACTCCGGCCGATCGGCGCCTTCCTCGGCGCCGTCCGAAGATTCGCTCTCTAAAGAGCAGAAGGCTAAGAAGCTCCGCTTAGTTTACGAGAAGCTGTCTTGCGAAGGCTTTAAAGATGATCAAATTGAACTTGCTCTCTCCGCTCTCAAGGTTGGCGCACGTAATGATGATTTACTAGTTGAATTTAGGTCAAGATTATGTTATTCAATTTGTGCTAGTGAATTGGAGTAGTTATAATTCTTGTACCAGTGATGCGAAAGCACAAAGATCATGAAGTCAGCAGTAGATTCATAGATTGTAATCCGTGCGAATGGAACATGTTTATTTTGGCGCCTCTGTGTGTCTCTTCATGTGTCATATATGCATGTATATATGTGTCGGAGGTGTGGGATGTTTTGAGGAATATCATGTCTATCGTAAGCATTTATAAGTAGTCGAAGAGAATCAAAAATCTGTGGAAGTGGGGAGTTATTGTATGATGTTCAGTTTAAAGTTCTTGGAAGAAGGGACATCATTACAATTCTAGATGCTTATTTATGTGGCACAATTATACTAAGACCTTTGTAGTTGTTTTAATTAGAATGCAGTTTCATTGCAT
The DNA here is from genome assembly GCA_019426215.1 of Buddleja alternifolia. Taxonomy (NCBI): domain Eukaryota; kingdom Viridiplantae; phylum Streptophyta; class Magnoliopsida; order Lamiales; family Scrophulariaceae; genus Buddleja; species Buddleja alternifolia. Next base: position 10,745,289 of record CM033404.1, read on the forward strand.
TGCATTTGGCATTTTGTTCCCTCAATCTTCCACGAGATTTCATCTTTCCAGTTCAAGTGATTAATTATTGTGTATAACAGATTTATTTTGTCTTAGGAACTGTGTTTGAACTTGCTCGTTATACCTGAACCATTCTTTTGCTGTTTTGTTTATATTTTTCAGGAGAGTGCAACATATGAGACTGCTTTAGACTGGCTATGTCTAAATATTCCAGGGAATGAGCTGCCGCTGAAGTTTTCTAGTGGCACTTATTCACATACTAGTGGAGGTACTATACATATCTAGGTTGCACGGGTATGGATACGGCGACACGTATACGATACGGATACGGAGACACTTTTTTTTTTCTCAAAATTTTAGGATACGACATGGCGATACTGCTACTAATATATATATATATCAAATAGTATGTATCATAATATATATATATGATACATACTATTTGATATGCTTTTTTTTTTAATTATTAATGGGTACAGTTGGATAGGTTTATTTTTTGTGTGGAGATTAACTAATATATATTATATATATATATATATATATAGTGTAAGAAAATCTAGTTCTAAATGTAACTATTTGAATCCTCAGCGCCGCGCCCCATCTTTCTTATTTATGTTTTTTCTTGCGATTTTTTCTTCTTCATCCCTTGTCTCTCAAAATTACCAATGTTCTTTGTCATTGTCATGTCATATTCTCACTTTCATTTTTATCTATCTTTTCATCTTAATATCAAATTGTTATTAATTAATCTACCATCGTTAGGGCGGCCAACCTTTGTGTTGGTCCCAAGTGGCATACGAAAGGGTCTAGAAAGGGGGGTTGAATAGACCCTTTAAGTCTTTTTCGACTTAAAATTGATTTCGTATTAAACGTATTTGGACGCTTGAAATGATAGGCGCTTGAAGAGTGTGACGCTTCACCTTAGCGTTCACACAAGATATTTGAGACTTTGTGAAGCGTCTAATGAAGACTGTTTTATAAAGTTAACTTAGACTTCAGGAATTGAATACTTTGACCTTGTAGGTTAAGCGTTCAGTTCTTTTAATCAGGGTTAGCACAGCGGAATGATTTTGGAGTCTTCTCTTTGAAAGTTTTAGCGTCACAAGATGTTTCTTAGGTGCTTAGCTTTTGATTGTGTTTTACTTATGCAGTGATATGATAGATGAATGAAATGACTGAAAAGTAAATAACACAATATTTGTAAGGTTCGTTGGGTGGTGTAATCCCAACTACGTCCTTCTTCTCCTTTGCACTTGGAGGCAATCCACTAAGATGATTCTCAAAGAATCACACAGAATCTTCTACAAATTAGGGAGAGATGGATGTCGATGACTTGAGCTCCTTGATCACACAGATTTCTGCTTCAAATCACTTCAACCCTCTTGCTTCTTTCACCCAGAAATGATGCAAGTATCCAACTTCGACTTCACACAGATCGCGAGGCTTGGATGGGATTTTCTAAAAGGTTTGTTTGATTTTGATGAAGTTCAAACAACTTGGTAATATCTCAGTAGGAATCTGGTTTCTGCAAAAAGAATGTTTGAGATATTTGTTGACTGTCTCAGGAATATAAGAAAAGCAATTGGATGTTTCTTGAAGTTTCGGGCTTTTCTGAGAATTTAAGGAATGAGATTTTAATGCAACAGCAATTTGGCTTTGATAAAATTGTTGCGTCTCTTTTTGTTTGTTGTTGAAGTCCTATTTATAGGTATTCTTGGAGAAAGTGTCCGTTTGACACATGCACTGGCGCGTGTCTCTCACTTTCGCGAGTGAACAGCTTTTGTCCTTTTTCCTGAAAATCTGCTGCACGAAAGTTGGTGCTGCAGTCTGAGATAGTTGACAGTCAATAGGGTGGCTTCTCCGTACGTCTGACATTGCTTATCATATTAAATGCTCTTATCAACATTTAATGCATTTGAAATTAATACCCGTTGGTATTTAATGCTTTGAGAATATTTGCATTAAACTCCTTCTGGACTTAGAAGTAAATTCCGGTGAAATCACTTCTGTCCCATAAGGTAACGCTTGATATAGCTGGCCAAAGTGGACGCTTGGAGACTGTATCTATCTTCTGAGATCAGGCGCTTGAGTCTTCGAACTTTACCACTGATAAACTCACTCAGAAATCATCAGACGCTCAGCCTAAGACTATTTTGCCTAACACTCTAAAGTAAGATAACAAAGCCTAATAAATCTATTATAAGTCTAACGCTTCAAAGCCTATACAAGTTTTCTACAAAAAAATAAACTTACAACTTTTTGGGTCTAACAAAAACTTAATTGTCATCATCAAAACTTCTAACATGAAATTCCTAACAATTTCCCCCTTTTTGATGATGGCAATACTTACTCTTTTATAGTTCAAGAGTTAGATAGCCAAACGTAAAAGTTAGCTTTGATCAGTAGACGTTAGTTAAAGTTAGTTACGCTTCAACGAGATGTTTCAGCAAAAAAAAAAAAATGCATTTCATATTTATCGAGAATTACAAGCATTTTTACAGCTGAATATTTAAAGATATAAGAGACAAGAATATAGATAATGTAAAATCAGAAAGCTTTAATGACTTGGTCTAACTCTGTATCGCTTGGACATTTCAGCTCGGATAGCTTCAGTCAGATTGTCTTCCAAGATCATCATTGCTTCATGATCTTTGTTGATGATAAGCTTGTTTTCTTCTTGTTGTCTCTTTTTGAATACTTTAAAGTGATTATCCCAGTCAGTTGGGTTGATACCAATGTACCTTAGGCAGATTCGAAAAGCTTGGCTAAAATCAGTCATTTTCCTTTCTTCAGCTAAGATCTGTGGATCTGTAGGTTCTGAAATGGATGTTCTCTGAAGAGGAATGTCAAACTGTTCAAGCAGTGCTCTTGTAGGAATTGGTAGGTTTGGATATAACGCTCTAGGAGGTTCCCTTAGTGTACTACTGGGCGCTCCGGATGAACTTTGTGTCAGAGCAGTTATCCAAGACGGGAGATTAAGCGCAGACTGAGAAGGAGGCATTTGACGCTTAGCAGACGGAGGGTCTTCAACTTTTGAACTGGACGCTTTCCGCTTTTCTCCTTTCTTCTTTTCTTCCCCCTTATTGCCATCATCAGATTTTAAGAAGTGGTTTGTGAGTACACTTACCTGATGAGCAATCTGGGATAAGGAATCTGTGATGTCATCCAGACGCTTGTCGAAGCGTTCCTGCATAACAAGAAGCTTAGCGCTGGTGGCGTCATTCACAGATATCTCAAGGGTTGCAAGGCGCTTTTCAAGTTCTTCTTTCATGGCAAGTTGGGTGGCGTGGGCAGCATCCTGCATTTCTTGAAAGTCTTGTTTGCACTCACCAACTGCCGCTTGAGCTGAACTACGCATATGAGCAATCTGAGCGCTCATTACGTGAGTTTCAATCTTTGCCAGGTCTTCCTTAATCCAATGGAGAGATTCTTCACTCTGAGTAGCTTGAGCGCTAATTGTCTCCATAACAGATTTAAGCAGGGGACCGAAGGCTTGACTCTCATCTGATTGAACCACTTGAGGAGCTGGTCGCTTGAATCGTGATGAGTGTTTGAGAGAGTCAAAAGGAACTTGATAGGCTGGATCAAAAACAGTACCTCGAATATCCAGGGAAGTATCTTCAGCACTATCAATGGTAGCATGTTCAGGAGCGTCAGGAATACTGGTATCTGCAGATTTGGACGCTTCAGATGTTCAGCAGGCGCTTCCTCAAGCGTTGACTCAGGCTGGCGAAAGTCAGTGAATTGAAAGTTCCAGCTTGCTGAGTCGGCATAAGAGGTGGATGTAGAATCCAAGAGTTCAATGAGTCTGGTCCTGGACATACAAGTACCGGAGATAAATGTGCGAAGAGGACTATCAATGGCCCTGATGTACATTGGACCAATGATATCCAGCACATGATCTGGGAAAATTTTGGACGGCGCTTGAGCGATGGAGAATAGGGAATCTGTGCAGTGAGTTCTGGAAAATCCAATCAAGCAATCTGAGGGAAGAGATGCAGGACGTCGATGTGTAGGCACACAGTCCGCATAGTACTCTTCAAGATACGGATAAATGGCTTGAGCGAGCTCTTGATTCCTTTCAAGCAGAGAAAGAACATACTCATAGTGATTGAGTACCTCACTGCGAATGGAAGGGAGCAGCGGATATCCTTTGAATGAATTGATCACTGAGCCATTCCAAGATCTGAGATTGGCAGTGAAGATTTTATCAAAGAGAGATACGGGAGATAGAATCTTTACCATCAGATTGAAGTTTTCTTCACAGTGGCTTGGAGCAAGATTTAAGCACCGTTCACCAACTGTACCACTGGAAGACGCTTGAGCATTAAACCGAAGAGGGGTGATGGATAATCTCTGAAGTTCTTGACGTAGACATTGTTCTATTTGATGTCTAATAATTGGGAGCTTGAGAACAGGTCCGAGTCTTTGTTGACGCTTCAGGAGGCAATACTTGGCGAATTGACGCTTCTTGTCATGCATGCCTATGCCGAAAAGATGGGGAGCTTGGACTAACTCTGGGAAGGTGTATTTATGTCCCATGTACGCTTCAACCCAATTTACTTCATTTATACAGAAGTCTGTGCCAGCATTCACCATAGCACGAATACCTTCAAGATGAATATCTCTTATGGCTTCAAAGCGGTGCTTATCAGGCTGATAGTTGGCATTCCAGACGCTGTCAAAGTAAGCATCAGCTTCAGTCTGGAGCAGATCGGTCAACGATTCAAGGCGCTCACCAGCATGAATCTCTTTATTTTTCCATAGACAGAGAGGTCGGGCCGATGCAAGATTTTCAGGGCTGTGAGCCGTCTGAGGGAAATGTGTGTAACCTTCTCTGTTCAAGACTGACTCTGAGGGATTGAGAAAGCTAGGACGGAGAGGATCATACACACGAACACTGTAATCCCTTAGCGCGAACCCAGTTGGTCTGCTGTGGCCATTGTCAAGATAAGTAAGCCACATCCACGGCACATCTAGGAGGTCTGTCTCCTGGTCTGTCTAGAACGGTTGCTTTGATTGCGCTGTCAAAGTCAATCAGTCTTGCAGCGTCAGCTTCTGCAGCAATATATCTTTCTATATTATATCCTGCAGGAATGAAATCTTCGTCGAGCGCTGGGGGCATATAGTTAATTGAATGATCAATTGTCTTCAGCGGATCGAGTTGAAAGAAGTGACGAGGAGCTCTAACGTCTTCAGCAGCGTTCTGATCTTCTGAACGTGCCTCTGTTAAAGTAGCAGGTTCCTCAGGTTCAATTGCAGCTACTTTAGCGGCAACATCTTGAGCGATAGCTACTACTCCAGTCAGGTCCACATCCAACAGAACATCTGTGGACACTTCAGCAGCAGCTGAAACTATAGCTGAAAAACAAGAGCCATCCTCTATAAGAGCAGGATCTTCTACAGATGTAGGAATAGAAATGCTGTGGGAAGAAATAAACTTACCCTGAGAACTAAGCTCAACAGTAGTTTCTGGAGCGCTTGGCTCAACAGCAGCATCTTGAGCGCTTGGCTCAACTACAACTTGAGCGCTTGGCTCAACGGCAACTTGAGCGCTTGGCTCAACAGCAACTTGAGCGCTTGGCTCAACAGCGACTTGAGCGCTTGGCTCAACAGCGACTTGAGCTTGGCTCAACAGCGACTTGAGCGCTTGGCTCAACTGTCTCAGGCTCTTCAGGAGTAGCTTGACGCTTGCTAGTCCTGGAACGCTTAAAGATTTTCTTAATGTTGACTCCTTCAACTAGTTTAGCCGGAGGAGCGGGAGGATCAACAGCTGGTTCTTCAAAGTCTATTTGCTTAATGATCCCTTCAAGCTTTCGTCTTTTGAGAGGCAACTTGTCCTCGGCATCTTCATCAGTTTCCTCATCAATCTTTTGAGAGGGGACGGCAATTTTAACTTTGGGTTTTCTGGGGGCTCTCTTCGTCGTTACTGCTGGACGCTTCACAGCTTCCTCTGGCACTGGTCTCTCAGCCTTTTGAGCAAGCAGTTGGCGTTCTTCCAGTCGCTCAGATAGGGGTCTAGCCGCACCATGAACTTTTGGAGGATTGAACATATTGGTCAGAATCCTTTTTCCCAACAACTTGGACTTATTCAAAGGAAGTCCAGACGAGTACACACAATTTGATTTAAACAAGATGTCACTCAGGATGAGTCCATAAGGCTTATTTGAAGCGCTTAGACTGTCCCGAAACCGTCCGAAGATGTACTCACTCCAGTTGATTTTGATGTTGAAGAGTATAGCAACCATCATCTGAAATTGGACAGGATTTACTTTATCAAAGGTTCCTACGCGGCATTCTATGATCTTGCTGCAGAAATCAGCCAATAACCGATATTTGGACACCAGATCTTTCTTCTCGAAGTATTGAGTGTAAGGAACGTCGTCGTACGCACTCATGATTGCCCATGCTTCCTTAATTTGTTTTAACGTAACAGAATCCAGTGCCTCACCCTCATTAGGCAAATTGAAGTTCTTGGCAATGGTGGAAGCAGATAGGATGAATTCCTTTGGAGACTCCTTCTTGGAGAAGGGAATTTTACAAGAGATGGACTTCTTGTCCTCTGAAAGGGTAGCAGTCTTCCAGAAAGTTTCAACTTCAGTAGGAAACATATAAGAGTATTGGGTTAAGAAGGGTTTGAGCCCAGCTTGGACTACCATGTCCATTACATCCGTCAGGTTGATCTGAGTTTGTTCATATAGGAATTTCCAGTCGACAACAAGACCTTCAGTTACCTTGATGGTAGTTTCAGCAGAAGTAGATGATGATTTCTTTGGTGCCATTTTTTGTTTAAAACGAAGAAGATGAACTGAGATTTTCTGTTGTATTGAGAGAGATAAAGAGAGATTTGCAGATATGCGTGAATAGAAAGTAAGTTACTTTTTCTGCAGAGTTTGTGTTTTAAATGACACAGTAAAGAGTTTTTGAAACTTGTGTTGTGTAGTCTTAGTAGGATTTAAACACGTGTAATAACTGTTGAATCTTAGCCATGAATTTATTAACTGCGGACGCGAGTTTTGTGTAAAAGAGAGAAGTTACATTTGGTAATTCTCATATATAAAGATTTGACATCCGAGTTAAAGAAAAATTAACGTTTGGTATTTTCAGAGTGTAACACACGCGCATGTTTGTACACTGACACGTACACAAACGCGTGCTATCTCTGAACCGTCATTTTTAAAAAAATTGAGTACCCGCCAGTTTGATGTGATAGAGGCGTGTGAGTAGATTACAAAATAGACCTTTGAGTCTACCCACGACCTTGAAAGAAGTTTGAAAAATTTTATGCATGGCTTGTAACAAAAATATTTTATAAATTTTTGATAAACTATTCAGCGCTTAGCTGATAAGATGGACGCTTGAAGTCAAAAGACTTCAATATTTTGAGCATTCAATATTTTATGCAAACATAGAACTGAGCGTTGATGATTATGCATCTGAAAATTTTATCATTGACGCTTACAGTTATGATCAAGTAGAAAAAATTTGTTTAAGAATATTGTGAGATATAACTTAAGTGGATTCCCCCTAAATTATATGCCTAATAAAATATGATGCTTCATGATCAAGCGTTTAAATCAATCATACCTAGTTCACTTCTCAAAGTGAGAAAACGTTGTTCATTGAGTGCTTTGGTGAAGATATCTGCCAGTTGTTTGTCAGTTCCAATGAAGTGCATGGAGATATCTTTCTTTTGAACGTGGTCACGAAGGAAATGGTATCTAATGTCAATGTGTTGGTTCTTGAATGAAGAACAGGGTTTTGAGTCATGGCTAAAGCGCTTTGGTTATCACAATGAATGGGGGTTGGTCCTAAGATTGTTCCGTAATCTCTAAGTTGTTGCCTCATCCATAGAACTTGTGCACAACAACTTCCTGCAGCTACATACTCAGCTTCGGCTGTGGAGGTAGCTATGGATTGTTGTTTCTTGCTATGCCATGAAACTAACCTATCACCTAAGAATGACAAGTACCACTAGTGCTTTTACGATCTATTTTGCAACCTGCAAAATCTGCATCTGAGTAACCGATTAGTTCAAAAGGAGAATCCCTGGGATACCATAAGCCCACATGTTGTGTGCCTTTTAGGTATTTAAGGATTTTCTTGGCAGCAGTCAAGTGTGACTCTTTAGGATCAGCTTGGAATCGTGCACACATACATACCGAAAACATAATATCAGGTCTACTGGCAGTGAGATAAAGAAGTGATCCTATGATACCTCTATAATTAGTGGATATCAACTTTCTTTCCACTTTCATCTTTATCTAACTTAAGCGTTTGGCTCATTGGAATTTTTGAATATGATGCATTTTCCATACCAAATTTCTTAATCATATCTCGTGTATATTTAGCTTGGTTGATAAATATGCCATTAGGGATTGTTTAACTTGTAGTCCTAAGAAGAAGGTTAATTCACCCATCATGCTCATTTCAAATTGTTCTTGCATCATTTTCGAAAATTTCTCACACAGACGCTTATTAGTAGAACCAAATATAATGTCATCAACGTAAATTTGAACTAAGAGAATATCTTCATCATTGGTAATTTTAAATAACGTTGTGTCAACGCTGCCTTTTGAAAACCTTTACCAATAAGAAAGATAGAGAGAGTGTCATACCATGCTCGAGGTGCTTGCTTAAGCCCATAAAGTGCCTTTTCGAGCTTGTAAACCATACCCTTACCATGATTGTTGATGAATCCTGGAGGTTGCTCCACATACATTTCTTCTTGGAGTTACCATTCAGGAAGGCACTCTTTACGTCCATTTGAAATACTGTAAACTTGTTAAACGCTGCGTACGCTAGAAACATGCGGATTGCTTCAAGACGAGCAACAGGAGCGTAAGTCTCATCAAAGTCAATGCCCTCCTCTTGGCAGTATCCTTGAGCTACGAGTCTGGCCTTGTTTCTTACAACAATGCCGTCCTCATCCATCTGTTTCTATATACCCATCTAGTTCCAATAACTCCTTGATGAGTTGGTCTTGGTACTAACATCCAACTTTATTTCGCTCAAACTGATTGAGCTCTTCTTGCATAGCTTCAATCCAACTTGGATCACTTAACGCTTCATCCACTTTCTTAGGTTCCATTTGAGATAGAAAGCTTGCGAACATAGCCTCATTAAATGTAGCGGCTCTAGTTCTAACTGTGCTTCAATATCTCCAATGATTTGCTCAGGTGGATGGTCACGTAACATAGTCTATCTGTTTGGAAGGGGTTTTGAGAATGAACAGGCGCTTGAGAATCATTCGCTTGACCATTCTCCTGCGTTGGCGCTTCAAGTTCATGATTCCTTCTTTGCACTTGATGATCATTCTTTTCATGATCATTCGTGTTTCTTACATGATAATTTAGATTGATTTCACGAGTATTCTTAGGAGGAGGCACTGAGATCTCATCATCATCGTCAGTATCTTCATCAATAGTAATTTTGACGCTTGATGACATAGATCTTCAACTCCTACACATCATATACTACCTTACTCGGCTCTTGGTTAGCATCATCAAACACAACATGAATAGATTCCTCAACCTTCGATTTGATCTTATTGAGAATGCGAAAATTCTTTCCATTTTTGGCGTAGCCTAGAAAGATTCCTTCATCCGCTTTAGGATCAAAAGTCTTTAGGCTTTGGGATCCATTATTATGAATAAAACATTTAGAACCAAAGACGTGAAAGTATGAAATATTTGGCTTACGTCCCTTCCACAGTTCATATGGAGTTTTTCCATGCTGTTTGTTGATCATGCATCGATTTTGAGTGTAACAAGCAGTGTTGATCGCTTCGGCCCAAATCTAGGAGCAAGCTTAGATTCAGCTAACATAGTCCTAGCGGCTTCCTTAAGCGTTCGGTTCCGGCGCTCAGCAACACCATTTTGTTGGGGAGTTCTGGGAGCTGAATACTCATGATGTATTCCATTTTCTGCACAAAACTTCTCAACAACCTTGTTAGTAAACTCAGTACCGTGATCGCTTCTTATTCTTGCAACCTTAAGATTTCAATGTTTGAAGTTGCCGAATAAGCGCTGTTAACTTGTCACATGTTTTCTTTGGATGAAAGAAATTCCACCCAAGTAAATCTAGAGAAATCGTCTACTACCACTAAAGTATACTTTTTACCGCTTACACTGATTGTTTGAACAGGTCCAAACAAATCATGTGAAGTAGTTCAAGTATTCTAGAAGTAGATAGATGAGGTTTTCTCTTGAAAGATGATTAACTTGTTTACCCATTTGACAAGCGTCACAGAGGCGATCCTTATGAAATGGTCCATTTGGCAATCCCTCTACAAGATTTTGACTTATAAGCTGAGAGATTGTCTTAAAGTTGAGGTTATTCATTTTTTCTATGCCATAGCCAACCACTTTAGATTCATTTTAGCAACAAAGCATGTTGGGTTGTTATCAAGTGTTGAACCCCAATCTACCAAATATACATGTTATTCCTTTTCCTTTTAGTTTAGTAGATTTAGTCTTAGCGTCGTTTATATAGCAATAGTCACTTGAGAATATGACTTCAAAGCCTTTATCGCAAAATTGACTTATGCTTAATAAATTGTGCTTTAGACCTCAAAAAATAAACATCACTTATCATGATGTCCCCCTATGCACAGTACCTATACCTTTGGTTTTACCTTTGGAGTTATCACCAAATACAACCTGAGGACCATTGGCGGCTTGATAGTTGATCAGAAGATCTTTGGAACCCTGTCATGTGCCTTGACGATCCACTATCAAATACCAAACAGATGTATTGACTTTAGCTCTAGGTACCTGCAATCAAAGGGAAGTTCTATTTCTGTTTAGGTACCCATTGTTGCTTGGGTCCTTCAACATTAGTATCCTTGTTAGTGTTAATTAGAACTTTAGGAATCCAAATTTGCCTTGTCTTCATAGTAGGAATATTGGCTTTTTTGGTTTCCTTGTGCTGTGTGTAATTTTTGGATGTATAATAATATCCACGATTATAATAATAGTCATAATCATAATTATCATAGTATCGATAATATGATCTTGACTGTTTGGATATCGACGCTGGTATTTCTTGGCTCTGGCTTTAGTTGCACGTTTGGTGCTAGACGCTTAGCGCTTGATTCACAGTGACTAGATTATCCTTAGCTTTTGAGCGTTTGGATGAGTCTGTCTTTGTGGATCATTTGCTTTAGCCTTACCCTTGTCTGAGTTAGTTTTGACTTTTAATTTGGCCTCTTACCATTGTCCTGGTTCATTTGAGTTTGACCTTGTGAACCTTTCTTAACAAAGAAAACACCCTTTCCTTGTTGTTTGCCGTAACATTAGGTTTGTTTGGTTGTTTACCGAATTCATTGCATCCTAAACGGTCTTTTCTCCAAACAACCTTGTTATTTCAGTCACATTGTCGAGCTTTCTGGATGCTTGGACAACGATGAGATGAGCTGTTCTGACTTGGCAAGTCTAGCCATCAGATCAGCTTCTCTCTTGACTATTATATCATATCACCTCTCAATTGAATAACTTCATTCTCAAGCGATTGTTTTTAAGCAGGCACTATTGTGAATTTGCAACTGCTCTGAGCGTTACTTTATCGTTGTGAGTGATAAATAATAGCGAGATCATTTTCTATATTTTGGCAGCTTCTTGACATTCATTGTAATATCTTGCTTGTCAAGTAATCATCATAGAAAGAGGAATTGATAATTCATTGATTACCTCCGGGGACGCTTCATCATCTTGGCCATGAGACATATGAGCGCTGAGT